>APFE030758246.1:37142-55460 GCA_000404065.3 Pinus taeda | reverse complement strand
ATCTTTCTCTGCCTGAGTTAATCTATTAAACTCATTTTCATCTGCTGGTTTTTCAAAACCATCTTGAACTAATTCCCATAAATCTTGACAGGCAAACAGGGCTCTCATGGTTATTGCCCAATAGTCATAGTTTTTCCCATTGAACTGTGGGAATTGAGGGTTAAACATACCCATGGTTGTGCTGGTGCTGGCCATTCTAGCACTCTTTAACTTATGCTATAAAATGCTTGACTATGTATTAAAATAACTGATTGTTTCTTCAACAGCTACTTAAAAAAAAACTTTGAGGAATACCTGGATCTTTTTAACTGAGTCTTCACTTTGTTGGAGAAGATTTACTGCAGCCAGAAAACTCCTTCCTTCAGCTTCTTTGACACCTTCAAAGAGCCTGGACAAGCTCTGATACCAGTGTTGGGGATTTTTCTGGTAAAATCCCAAAAACAAAAAAAACTTTCACACAGAGACAATGCTCTGTTTCTTCACAGGAATTTTAACACAACGGAAACATAAAAAAAAATTCTGAGCAGCGGACAAAGTTTTGCACTCCAAAGATTTCTATTCATAAAAGGATTGTTGTTACAGATTATAATCTTCCTCTCTCACAGAGGGATTCACCAATTACAATTCACTGCAGTGTGAAAATTACATATATATTTCTCTCACGCTGCTACGTGCATACAGAATATTACATACGCACTGCTGTGCATTCCTCTTCAAATTAGATTCTAACAAAAAAAATGAAAACATTACATTTATATATGACAACCAGAAAACTTACATGTGTTTTCACTTGCCATGCTGCCGTAAAAGAAGATAATAAAAATTAAATGGTTTCACTGGCTTTTACGTGTGCCACCAACCCACAGTAAATTTGCATTTACTGATTTACTGACATAAACGACGGTAAAGAAACTTTTACTTCACGTCAAATTTATTTGCAGGCTTTTGCTTCAACCATTATACAATATGGTTTTGGAAATCCATCGGGTCCCAGCTTCATCGCATGGCACACATATATGCAAAAGTTGTGCACCCATGATTTCCTCGATTGCTAAAATATTGTGGACCCGATAATCTATCAAAAAAAAAATTAATTCCATCGTCGGGTCCGGCCCATCGGCGATTGCTCATTTATAAAAAGTCATGCTCCACTTGAAACGCCGATAGCGATACGCCGATGCGATATCGGCGATCGCTCATCGCAAATAACAAAAACAACTTTATAATTCCCGACTTCCATTTCGCCGATGCGATATCGGCGATCGCTTATCGCAACAAATGAACGACTCCTTGTTAGTCCTCCCTGCCACTTCGCCGATGCGATATTGGCGAATCACACATCGCTGAAACGCTCCAAGGTGAATCGCTCCAAGCTGAATCGCTCACCCGATGCGCAGTTGGAATTATGTTTTCAATAGAAATTTGGTAATTCCCTTAGTCTTCTTAATTTGACTCAATTATTATTAATCTGTTCATTTAAATTAAAATTGAACTTTTGTTGCCGCAGATAAAATTATTATTAATTTGTTCATTTAAATTTTGTTGTTGTAGATAGCGAAAAATTATAGAGTTGTTCAGGGCTTAACGACTGAGCTTTCCCACAAAGGAAACGAAAATAGTGGGATTGTGAACTGTCAAATACAAATACTTACAAGCATTTAAGGTCATATAAAATCTTTGGATTCAGAATAAATGGATATACTTAAGGAACTTATGAAATGACAATCTCCATTTTAGATATTGGTTACAGTTTAGCCGACCAAAGTACAAGATTCAAGCATTTCCTTGGTTTATCATTGCCGAATATGAGAGCATTCAAGGTTACTGTTTCTTTGGTACTTTCGCTCACTATTTTATGTTTAGGTTACGTTGATAAACATGAGATCGTATCCATGCACAAAACATCTTTATCTTTGTAGTTTATGAGAGTACTCATAGCCATGTTTATCCTATGTGTTTTCAATTTTTCTATTGCATTTATAATTTGTTTGATTTTTTCACAGCTAGAGGAGAATTGCAGAATGTCTAATGCTTTGGCGGATCTAATTTATTATAGAATATAATATTGGTAATTATTTTTTATTTTTTGATGTGATTCAATTATGTTTACGTATTTTCAATGACATATCAATTTGATTATTTAAAGTTAAATCGAACATTGCGATAGATATCAAAGATTTAAAGAGGAGTTCATCAAGAAAATGAAAATGGTGAATTGGGTACATTTATCAATACTATTTGGATAATCAAAAATAGGTATGTTAATCTATAATCTCCCTCTCGTAGGTAACCATATGCAACAAAAAAGTAATAGATTAGATTAATTTATAATTTCTTGTTAGTTAAAAATAATTTAATATAACAAAAAAACAAAAAATCAAAATAGATTAAATTAATCTACAGTCTCCTCCTTATGGTTAGAAATAACTTAATGCAACCAAAAAAAACCAAGTAATCAGAATATATTGTTTGTAATGTTAGAAATTAGATTAGATTAATTTATAATCTCTTGTTAGTTAAAAATAATTTAATATAACAAAAAAAACAAAAAATCAAAATAGATTAAATTAATCTACAGTCTCCTCCTTATGGTTAGAAATAACTTAATGCAACCAAAAAAACCAAGTAATCAGAATATATTGTTTGTAATGTTAGAAATTAGATTAAATTATTGTTTGTTTGTTTCAGTACTTACAGATGAGCTTGTTTGCCTCTGCCTAACAATCATAGACAGCATTTCAATACTGGGTTTATGCAATTTTGCTTTGAACATTTTTCTCCTCCCTTTTTGTCTAGTTCGGTGCTTTGTACTCCCGACATAGTACGTTAACCATGGATAAGTATGTTGTTTATATTTAAAAAATAGTTTTTTATTTTTTAGATATGCTTGAAGAAAGTTTAAAAGAAATGACTTTTATACTTTGTAAATTGACTGCATAAATCTATTATTATTGAGCAAATATGAACAATACTGATCCGTTTCCACATAAACAAAAAGGCGTAACAGTAGAATGTTTCGATCCGATCTCATACAACGTATCTAAAAAAGTCTAATATGTACAACTTAGTTGCGTAATTTCTGGGTACGAATTATTTGAACAGATTAAGGTAATGGCCCATTGCAATCATTTTAAAAGTCAACCATGATACTTGTTGGAGAGGAGTAGGGAATAAAGTATGAATTCACACATAAAACATATCTTGATGCTTCTCTATTGATCATATAGGTATGATTTTTACAATGAATCTGATGAAGGGTATTTAATATTTTCCAACTAGCGACTCGCTTAAAATATTTTGACATGCAACGACACAACTTAACATGTAATCACTCACTGTAAGTTGGATTATGAATTAACTCTTAACTCAACACTCATTTAATTGATTTTCTAACTTTAGCCAACTCCTTATGCCAGAGTAATTACTATTTCTAACACTCCCCTTAATTACGACGTATGAATTATCATAACTCAAACATGACTCAACTATGCCAGCTAGGCTTACAATAAAAGTTGATTCAATTATCACTCAAACATCCCTGGTGGTCTATATCTCAGCTAGGCTTACAATGGCTCAAAACTTTCACAATTTTGCATTTTCTTTTTCTCTTATTCGATATTTTAGATCCTCAAAATTGCTTCATTCTCAGTTGAAATTTCTAGTTGTAGGCTTTATTCACTCGCTGCTGCTGCAATTTTTCTTTGACTTGTTTTGAACTTGTTCTGAAAAACAATTGGACCATGCCTTCTACACCTTCCCCTTTAAATATTCGTTCAACTATGGAGTGATGCAAATTGTCTTCTTTGATTTGCTTCTTGTTCCTGACTTTCTTTCTGCCATATTTCTTGATAGCAGAATATTATCTCTTCTTGACTCCATTGATGAAAAATGGTTTCAATGCATTCATCTTTGTATTCAAAAACATCCATATCATTATTTTCACTTTCATCATGGGGTATTGTTTCTTTTTTCCTGTAATATGCACACTCAAAATCATTATTCGTCATTTCATTCAATTCTTATTTATTCCAACTGCTTCTTTAAGACTCACATCAATTTGCTCTATTGGTTTCTAAATCCATACTTCAATGATCTTCAAATATGCATCAAATTTACTAACAACCTTTCTTTCAATTATTCTCCCATGTTATTTTGAACAACTGCATATTCAAAAACAATGTTAAAAACATATTTCATATGACTCTTCAGTGAGAGCTTCCTGCTCTACATCTACCTTCTTTTCAACTGCATGGAGGTTGTCTTCCACTTTTATGTTAGTGAATATTCTCATAAAAAACTCTTCAATCACTTTATCTGTTCTTGATTATCAATTGCTGCTAGATGACATATTGGTTCATGAACAGTTCCAACCGCTTCATATCTTGCTGCTATAGTGACACCTTCACCCTTTAATGCTTCGTCAAACATGGTGCTTACCATATTGTTACAATCAATCCCCGTTTCAAAAACGAAATCACACATATCATCAATATAATGTTCATCTACACTATGGTGAGATATCTGGGCATTGTCAATTTCATTGACAATTTCAACTTCACCGATTCACATATAACTTTGCAGTCATCATCCACATGTGTCTCATCACAGTGGGATTCACCATCATTTGTATCAACTACATTACATTGGAGTCCTTGAGAACTTATATGCTCTTGCTTTGATTCACACACACAAACTTCCTCAGCCTCTCTCTCTGTAATCTTCGTTGCATCTTCTTCATACATATGCATGTTTTCATAATGGGTTTCAATTTTATGGTCTTGACAACCATCATCCACTTTTGAATGGGGTTCTCCAAGATTTGTTTTCCTCTCAGAGTCTTGCGCATCTATTCTTATATCTGCGGCTGACTTCTTTTCTTGTGACATAACATGTTGTTGCATGTCACTCACCCTTGCACCAAACTTTGCTTCCAAGAACTTCCATGCTTTCTTAGAAGTTGTAGCTTTTGTTACCTTTCATAAACACTTCTCATCCAATGCATGTTTTATAAAATTCAACGCTAAAGTATCACATACTTCATCATATGGGTTATAAGGCTCATACTCAATTAACTCTTTAGCTCGAAGAAAAGTTAACATCTTGATAACCCAATGATCAAAATATTTACCTGTAAACATAGGAGGTGGTAGCAGATCAAAGCTACACCAATCAGTGTCGATTTCTTCTTTGTCTTTTGCTAGACTTCTCAGTTCCTCGGCTACTGCTTGAACCTCTCTAACTATGGGAATGATTTTTGCCTCTTCTTTTCAATTCACTGCGGCCATTCCTTTGTTTTATCACTGCTTCACTGATTGCATGAAATTGTCTTCCATATTATTCCTGGAAAAAAATCATTTTCAATATACATCCCTTTAATCTTCACCAAAAAAACATCATGTTTAACCAAACACCAAAATATTACCCATAAACAAACTTTAAAAAAAAATTAATATATATTTTTTTCAATCAAAAACCTTTTTCCTTTTAATAAACCTTTTATATTAAGAAAAACCTTTTAAAAAACATCCTTTATATAGTAAATCCTTTTTTTCAAAAATCCCGTAACACCTTTTTTTATAAAAAATTCTCCTCTTATATATTACTTACAATCATATAAACCTTCACGTATTCAAAACACACTTCAATAGTAAAGCTAGAGTCACTCTGCATAAAAAGCTTTACGGAGCCCCATTTAAAACCTTTGAATCTTTTTAACAAAATCTCATGAGTCAACTCTCACCTCTTGACTTCTTTTAAACAAATTTTCGTGCCCTTTTTCGAAAATTTGTTCTTCACTCGGTTAACGCGGCCTGGACTGGACTGGTTGAGGCTTACGTGCTAACTCTTTTCACGGCAACGATAACCTGCGTTAGTCCTCTAACGCTACCAACGTAATCTTAACCCCTAGATGCAAAGCACAGTAAGTCCAAGATTTGTAACTCGACTTTCTTTCTATTATGCCTATCAACGTTATAAGGCACTATATACCACACTAAGGTGCATTATAGTGCAAAGCAAAGAAAAAAATATATATTTTCCAGTTACGGCTGCTAATTTGTTTTTTTCTCTGTGTAATTTTGCTCAACTACCAATTTGTTGGAGAGGTCTGTGTAATTTTGCTCAACTACCAATTTGTTGGAGAGGTCTAGGAGACAAAGCATGAATTTACACATAAAATATAAGTTGTTGCTTTTCTATTGATCACACAAACACGTGATTCTTACAATGAAGTCCATGAAATATATTTAACCTTTTCCAACTAGCTACTCACTTAAATTATCTTGACATGCAACCACACAATTCATGCAATCACACACTCTAAATTTGACTATAAATTAAGTCGACTTAACTCAACGCTTAGTTAACTAACTCTCTAACTTTAATCAACTCTTCACGTAAGAATAACTACTATTTTTAACCATAAAATTTACTTACCATGACTATAAAACAATAAGCGCTTGTTTCAAAACAAGATTGCACTCTCGCTCTAATATTAGGGGCCTTAGCAAGATTGTTAAAATAAAATCTTTGATGAATTTATACTAAAATACATACAATTTGCCATTGTGTTAAATTTTTCTGAGTCTACGAATTTATTTTCTGAAGAGATTTATAAGCTCCGAAGGGGACAAACCCAAAGGCTTTCGTATAGTGATGGAAGACAAAGCACATTTGAAGGGTCAAGCATTATGTGATGTGATTCAATTATGTTGATGTATTTTCAATGACATATCAATTTGATCATTTAAATTGGGAGGCTGAGAACTAAATCAACTTGCTAGTTTTTTTTGGGAGGCTGAGAACTAAATCAACTTGCTAGTTTTTTTTATCAGTTAGATCTTTATAGTCAATGTGTAGGTGGAACCTTTTCATTTTTAATTTTCCATTTTTTCATTTTCCTCATATTTTTCTTAGGTTTTCCTTCGAGAATACACCGGCAGTGTCTTGCTGCTGAGTGGACCATGCCTACTCAGTTGCATCCCAACGCTTTTATTTCTGCGCTATGTATGAATCTTCGTGGTCTTACTGGGAGGTGGACCCTACCCTGTGATTTACATTCTCACAATTCCATTCTCTGCCACCTATGAGTCCTCTAGGGTGCTCCCATCGGGGAACCATCATCGAGATGACATCATCCTCGTCCTCCACTGAGAGCGGACCTCCACTGAGAGCGGATTCATCTAAGGCAACTGTACCGGGTGAACCCTTCTGGCTCAGATCATCCCGGAGTTCTATTGATTTTATTCTGGACCAATTCTTTTATATATATATATATATTGCGAGAGAAAGAAAAAGAGAGTTTGTGTGATTGAATTTTTAGAAAAATAAAAAGAGAAACAATGCTTGTAGTAAAGTATGCTTGAGACGAATTTAAGTGTTTAATATGTGGATAGTATATAATTTATTAAATTATATGTTAGTTTATTTTGCTTGCATATCACTATGTATATAGACAACCGATATTTATTTGTATAGATTGTATAATAAAATTTGTAAATTAAGTAATGAAATTTAAAATCACTAAATGTGAAGAATGATAAAAAGAAATAAAATCGTTAAATCCATAGATAATTGTGTTTCTATTATTTCGGAAATGAATTTCACCCTAATCTTTATAATCAAATTAGTAATCCCACACATAATGACAACTATACCACAACAATATCATTGTTTGCATCACAAAATTATAGTACCTTATCATAAATTATACATTAAGTTAACAAAGTAGGATTATAATTCCTTATATATGCCACAACCAAAAGTCAGCAAAGGACTATAATATTAAATCAAGGTTAATCATTAATGTTGTTCCCAACTAACATATATGACTGTAGATTGGTATCTAGGGTCCATTTAACATGCCTATTTGAATATTTGTATGTAATTCACTAATAAGTATAATCATTAATGTTATTACCATCTAACATATATATATCTTTAGATATGTTTTTGAATCCATTTAATATGCATATTTGAATATTTGTATGCTATTCACTAATTATTTAAATATTTGTATGCATTAATAATCTAATAGACCATGGCTATCCATTAATGCTAAAAGATTCTTATGGAAAGGTCCTACTTATTAAGTTTGAGTGATAATCAATTATAATGAATGGTTAAGTAGAGTTAACATGAAATGATTTGCTAAGGTCAATACAATATTTTCAATGATAATGATTGTGGAAACTCATAAAAATAAGAAAGAAATAAATGTTTGATTAACATGATCGTTACATATCAGATTATGTAAGGTTTGAGTTTTTTTTGAAACGAGATAATCTAGTTTATTGTTTTATTTTACATACAATTTTAATAATTATTACCGTCGATTTTAAAAAAATGTTTATTAAATTATATTATTATTTTTTATCATTTTTTTTTATCAAAATTTCCCAAGCGAGATGTATATCTTTGGTTATTTTCTGAACTTTTACATCGAATTCTGTTTGATGGATGGAGGGATAAAACTACATTTCAATGGAATATTGCATATGCTTCCTCTTAGACGTTAAGACCTTCCGTGGAAGTGGAAGAGTTTTCGCTTGCCTGCCATAATGCTTTCTCTTCCGCCTTCCAAGAGGAATGGATAATGCCTTTCTTTTAATCCTCCAGCTCCAATCCATTCCGTGCGAGTTCGGATACAACTTTGTCAATGTTCGTCCAACTAGTAGGCCAATCTCCAACTCTTCTTCCTAGCTGCTGCTTCTTATTATTACAGGATTTGTTGCAGTGTTATTTCAACCTTGTTGGGTTTAAGTTAATTTATTGTAAGCTAGAGAGATAAAGTGTGGAAAACATACATGGTTTGGTTCCTCCTCCTTAATTGTACATTTAATGTGGATTTTGTTGGAAAGGCAAAGGAGACAAAGTACAAATAATTCACACATAAAATACGAGCTGCTGTTCTTCTATTGATCACACAAAACATGATGATTACAATGAACCCGATGAAGGGTCTTTAACCTTTTCCAACTAGCTACTTGACTAAAATATCTTGACATGAAGCCACATGAAATCACACACTCAAAGTATTTTATGACTTAACTCGACTTGACTAAACAATCAAACACTCAACCACTCAATCACTCAATTAATTGACTCTCTATGTTTATCCAACTCCTCATGCAAGAGTAATTATCTTATTTTAACTCTCCTCATTAATTATGTTTGCTAAACTAAAACATCACTCATGACAACTCAAACATCCTGCTGGTCTATGTCTTAGCTGGGCTTACAACACCCAAGTTTCTTCTATGAAACTCAAACACATCTTGTGCTAATGACTTAGTAAATATATCAGCCAATTGATCACTAGATTTACAAGGCTTCAAGTGAACTTCTCCATTACTCACAAGTTCTCTAATAAAGTGATATCTAGTATCAATATGCTTGCTCTTCTGATGAAACACACTATTCTTGGATAATGCAATTGCTGAGGTGTTTTCTTGTTGATCCTTGTTGTTTCTGCTTGAGTCCATCAAATACTCTTCTTAACCACACTGCTTGACATGCTGCTGATGATGCTTCTACAAATTTTGCTTATGCTCACTAAAGTGTCACAATGGGTTGCTTCTTAGATGCCCATGAAATCACACCTAAACAAAGGTGGAATACAAAATGAGATGTGCTCTTCCTATCATCCAAATTGCCTGCAAAATCACTATATGTGTATCCAATCAAATCTTTCTTTTCTATGCTTGCATACATTATGCCACAATCTCTGATTCCTACTATGTTTCTCAAAATTGTTTTTCTTGGACTCCAATGTGTGCCTTTTGGAGTCTCCATAAATATGGAAATCAAACTCACTCTTGCATGATATTGGGTCTTGTAGCTATGAGATACATGAGGTTGCCAACCAATCTTTTGAATAGAGTTGGATTGACATATGATCCTTCATCATCCTTTCTTAACTTTGTACCTGTTGCAATTGGTGTAGGGACAGGTTTGCAATTCATCCTGAATATTTTCAACAAATATTTGGAATATTTATTTTGAAAAATAAAAATTCCTTTTTCAGATTGCTCAGCTTCTATGCCAAGAAAATATTTCATGAGACCAAGATCTATCATCTTAAATTCATCTATCTCAAAATCACCTGTAAACATGTCATCAACATATAAGGAAATGATCAAATTGTGTCCATGCTCATTTACCTTGTGTACAAGGTAGGCTCAATGTTGCTTCTACAAAATCCATTCTTAATCATGTAGCTATCAATTATGCTATACCAAGCTCTAGGTTCTTGCTTCAGTCCATAGAGCGCTTTATTCAACCTGTAAACTTTATCTTCATTACTCTCAACTTCATATCCTAGAGGCTGCTGTATATAAATTTATTCTTCTAGAATTCCATTCAAGAAGGCTAATTTCACATCCATCTGATATACTCTCCACTTGCTTTGAGTTGATGTGGCTAGAACCGCTTTTACAGTATCCAATCTAGCTACTGGAGAAACCGTTTCTCCAAAGTCTATTCCCCGTTGTTGCGAGAATCCTTTTGCTACAAGTCGTGCTTTAAATCTGTTAATTTCACCTTTCTCATTCAACTTTGCCTTGTACACCCACTTCACACCAACGAGATTTTTGTCCTTTGGCAAACAACGAAATCTCATGTATCATTCTTTTCAATAGCTTCAATTTCTACATTCATGGCTTGCACCCAATTTTCATCTTTGGTTGCTTCTTCAAACAAAGAAGGTTGGAATGCCAACAATGAAAAATTTGAACTAACATCTAAATCATCATAAATATCTTTTAAACTTTTCATCTTTCTCTTACCATTGCCTAATTCATCACTTGATTGATTGCGTAGAGAATCTTGATCTATTGATCTGTTTGAGGATCCACGCTGCTCTAAAAATCTTGGAGTCCTTGTTGGTGTGTCTCTGTTTGGTGTCTTCACTTGTGATTCTTACTGCTCCTTTTCTGCTACATCATCTTCTTCCATCAGTGGCACTTTTGCATCAACTGTTTTGTCTCTAGTTCCATTCCAGGAATCTTGTTCCAGGAATCTGCCCAATACTCATTAGACAAGTTTCTGCCTTTCAACATGCTTTTTACCATGTTCATAATTGTCCTGTTCTTTCTCTCTGCTACACCATTCTATTGCGGTGTGTACCTAGTTATAAACTGTCTTATGATCCCATGTTGTTTGCAGTAATCAAGGAATACATTTGAGTCAGATTATCCACCACAATCTGACCTCAATACCTTGATATGTTGATCATTTTGGTTCTCTGCTAAGACTTTGAAATCTTTGAACTTTGCAAAAGTTTCAGACTTCTACGTCAAGAAGTAAATCCAAGTCTTTATGTTGTAGCCATCAATGAAAGTGAGGAAGTAACAACTTCCACCAATTGATTGTGTTCTCATAGGTCCACACAAGTTTGTATGCACTATCTCAAGAGGTTGCTTTGATTTGTATGCAACTCCCTTTGGAAAACTTTCACGGTGTTTCTTTCCCAAGATGCAACACTCACAAGTACTACTGGGTTCTTTGATGGGAGGTAATCACCTGACCATCTGTTTCTGCTGCAACAATCTTAAACCAGAAAAGTGAAAGTGTCCAAATCGAAAGTGCCATAACCAATAATCATCAGAACATGCAACTATAAAAGAACTCACCTGACTAATGTAATTCAAAATCAAAGGAAAGAGTTTGTTCCTCATCATCTGCACCTTTTCTATTAGTTGCTTGCTTGGGAGCTTGTCATATATAACACATTCTTGACCTTGAAAGATAACTATGTATCCTTTCTGTGTCAATTGACCAACACTTGACAAATTATGTTTGACACTAAGAACGTAATATACATCTGAGATTGTATTAGGCTCCCCATGCTTGGTCAGAATGTTGACCACTCCTCTGTCATCTACTTCCACAGTCTTTTTAGTCCCCAACCTTACCTATGTTTTCACAGATTGATTGAAATTTGCAACCAAATCCTTGTTGCTTGTCATGTGGTTACTGCAACCACTGTCTGACAACCACACACTAGTAGAAGGTTTATGCATGGTATGGCAAGCTAAGAACATGAAGTTAGAACTCTCTGTAGTGACATTAGCTCTCTAGTTCCCTTGATCAGCTATCTTCTTCCTGCAATCACAAGCATAGTGACCAAATTTGTAGTGGCAAGCACATAAGAAGAATTATACAAAAAAAATTCTTCTTATATTTGTATATATTTTTTTTTTTAATACCCCTATCAATAAATCCTTATTTATTTATTTTTATATAATAAATCTTTCTATAATTTATTTTTATATATAAAAACAAAACTTTATAACAAACGCCTTTTAATAGTCTCTTTTTGAAAAAATCCTTTTTAAAACCTCCTTTAAGAAAAACTTTATGAAAAGATATAGTGAAGTCCTTTTATCAAATCAAACCCTTTTAAAAAAATTGGTCACAAATTAAAAAAATAAAGGGTCAAACTTTAATAGGATTTGAGTAATTCAAACCACTTGAAAACAAACTTTCGAATTAAAAAAAAAAACAAAAAACTTCGCAGCATATAAGACGCGTACCTTGTGGTAACAGAGAGCGTGCTAACAAATCGTTAGTCTTCTAAAGCTACACTGGCGAACGTGAGCAAGGATTAACCACCGCATTAAATGCCCTGGTACATGCATGCTTTATAACAAAATAACACACAGTTTTGGTGGCTACATAAATTAAAAATAAAGACTGTGTGTTATTTTGTTATAAAGCATGCATGTACCAGGGCATTTAATGCCTTATAGTAGGCTGGTTAGCCCTTGCCGCTAACGTGAGCCGGGTGCATGCAAATCTACACAGGTAACGAGGAGTAAAGCGGCTGTTCGGATGGCTTATAACACTTGTAAAAAGTAAATTTCTCTTCTTACACGGTTAACGGTAAATATGTTTTGTTTGGCACTGTGTAACTTCTTTCTATATCAATTTGGTTGAAAGATAGAAGAAACCAAGTACAAATAATTTACACATAAAATATTAGGTGTTGCTTTTTATTGATTACACAAAATATGATAATTACAATGAAGCGGGTGAGGAGTTAACTTTTTCCAATTAGCTATTTTTTTAAGTCTTTTACCACAATTAAACTAACTTTCTATATTTAACCAACTCCTCATGCAAAAATAATTATCTTATTTCAACAAATTTCAAATTCTTGATTTTTCTTATTTATATTAATTTAGCTACAATTTATAACTTATATGTTTAACAAATTTAATCTCCAACCCTGATGCAGATAAATTTGTTCCATTAAGGCCTTACCCGGTATGGCGATTAAATTGCTCAAAAACTGAAATTCCAAAGCACTTAGCAACGTTGTGGTTAGAAAAATATTGCTCATTACCATTAAGTGTAATTACAAATCAAGTTGTATGCACTTTTTCTTTCATTTTAGTTATTATATCAATTTTGTAGTCACTTTTTTGTTTTTCATTTTCAATTATTATATCAAACCAACTGTTTGCTAAAGCCAAACTGAACACACATTATCAATATTTTGTTAGTTCAATTAAAAAAATTGAATTCAACGAATAACAAGACATCTTATTATATCAATTTTGTTTTTGTTTCATTCTTTTCCTCATTTTCAAATATTATATCAACCAACTCTTTGTGGGAGCAAAACCGAACGAACATTATAAAGGTTTGTTGTTTTCTTTTTAATTGAATTCAACCTATGATAATACATCCAGTGTACGACTATCCAGTGTCCTAGTCGTAGCTGGGTGACTTGATCTAATCTTTGTGAGTTTAATTCGATTGCATATTTTTTTAGGAATTTTATGGATATGGGTACAGTCAAAAATTGACCAGGCTTATATCCATCGGATTCTCAAATATTTAGAGAATCTGTTATGAACTTAAAGATACCCATCTCAGGCTCAATATTTTTGCGGTGGATTTAAGTTAAAGGGTCACCGTTATAATTAATATTATTCATTTACTCAGTAGTGTAGAGTAATGCTTAGAAATGATCAAATGTTAATAAAAAAAATTTCGTAGCTTGGTGACTTAATCTCAGCGGCAATATTTCTGCGGTGGATTTAGGTTAAAGGGTGATTGTGATAATTAATATTATTCATCTAGAGTAATGGTTAGAAATGATAAATGTTAATAAAATTTAGAAAAATAGTTGTAATGATAGATATTATTGAAATTAATTTTAAAAAAATAATGAGGTCGGTTTTTCAGGTTTTAAGAAGTTAAGGGGTTTAATTGTTTTTTAAAATACATTCCATATTTTTCCAGCAACTAATTCAGGGTTTAAAGAAAATAAGTCTACGAACCTATATCAACTCCCTTTTATATTTTGTAGATATTCTATTTTGGTTGTGCTAGAAAAATAATCACATTCAAAATGATCCATAATGCATAAGAGAAAATAGACCTACGATCCATAGATTACAGAATTTCTCATTTTCACATGCTCAGTAGATTATCGATATATTGAAGGTTATTACGGAAAGTACCTCTGATGCAGAAATCAATGGAAATGTTCAGTAGATTATCGATAGATTGAAGGTTATTACGGAGAGGACCACCAGTGCAGAAATCATTGGAGAAGTTCAGGAGATTATCGATATATTAAAAATTCAGGAGATTATGGAGAGTGCCTCTGAGGCAGAATTCAATGGAAAAGTTCAGAAGATTATCCATATATTACAGATCCCTTACGATCAGTGTTTCGAACATTATAGAGTGCTTAATGAAGACATGCAAAACGCAGAAATAGCCGCACGAGTTCAAAGAGAATTCGATGTGAAAGTTCAGAAAATAACCAAAGATATACTCCTCGCTCGGGAAAAGTTAGAGAAATCTTCATTCTTCGAGGAATTTATGAGACAAATGGAGAGCCCAGAGATGGTGGCACGAATAGAAAGAGTGATAGGCACAGACCCCCATCATTCGCAAATACAGCTGGTTCTCTACGGCGTTGGAAGGTTGACTCCTATGACGGAAAAATCTGTGGAGCATTGTCAGATGCAGTTTGCTTTTGCGATTTTATTGAGAGAGAAATTTCCATGGGTTAATGATATACAAGTGTACGACCCAATTCTGTCGCCAGTGGAGTGAAGAGTTATAAACGAATTGAACTGCACAAGTCTTCATGTGGATGAAAGCGCCAGACGAACTGTGGACCGACCCACGCTATTCTTCTTGCCTCACTGTCCAGCGAATCTCCATGAATTTGTATTGGAGGCAAACTGGACGCCTGACAATTTGAATAAGATTATCATATTAGGTAACAGTTTAAAGAGCGACAGTACTTTTTGTTGGGTATTTTTCTCCTGTTTGGGATGGATAAATATCAAAACCATCTAAATATAAATCACAGAGGCAATGCTCTGTTTCCTTTACACCAGGATCTTTTACACAGAGAAGTCTTTTAAAAATTTATTACAGAGCACAGAGTATTTCACCACCATAAAATTTCCATTCATTAAACAAAAACATTTACATGTTCATCCTCTTTCACTCAGAGGGATTCACCAAAACATTTACACAAGAGTTACTCTGCCTCCTATGAAATTTTACACCTCTGTGTGTAAATATTTCATTTACATTCACTGCTGTGTGAAAAACAAACTTACAGAGAGTTACAGATTTACCTTTTCACCTGTGTGAAACAATCCATGGATTTGGAAGCAAAACAACCCACTGGTTTTCATTTACTTCTCCTCTGCACTGCTGTGCAATTTTACATTACCAAAACAACATTTTTACTCTGCTGCATAAAAATCACTTTTACATTACAGACCCAAAATATTTATGCACTTCTGTGCATTCCCTGCAATACAAAATTCACCCTCTGTATATTTTTCATTGGCTGCTGCGAAAATCAAGTTTTCTATCTCACTGTGTGAGATTCACAAATTTTTCACCCTGCAGGGTCGCGTTGTTTTTCATATACAAAAATTACATTTTAATACACCCCGTGTATTTTCATATATCAAAATGGGTCAACGATTTTAAAACATATATTAAAAAAAAATATTAAACTTACGCCCATACTCCTACTTTAACTTTGCCGTAACAAATATTTAAAACCTTACCAAAATAAATGTCAGCTATTTATCATACGGGATGGGCAATACGTATGGACCACACCATATTAATTTTATATCGGGCCGTATGTACTTTCCTTGATCGGACGATGGAGAAGCTCAGCATTAATCCAACGGCAAAACTTTAATATCGGAACACCCTTTCTGACAGAACTTTAAACCATCGTGCAGCTTGGTAAATCAACGGACGTAAATGCTTGAGGTAAATCGACGGGTGAGAACAATATCGGAAGGGATTAGTTAGGTGAAAGATATCTTCCGATGGATTGTCAGTGCTGATGTCAGGCCAGCATCATCGGTGTCAGGTTGTCAGTATCGGAACGCCCTCGTACGGAAACAACCTTCTGCAAAAGGTGGTGCGATATGATACCGGACGGGTTTTGATTTACCGTGTGGTTTTCTCCGTTGACCGCTGACCCGTGCGGGCAGTTGGAATTATATATTTCAACACTCCCCTTTAATTTCAACTGCTGGGCATTCAGTCATACCCAGACACTTCCTCAAAAATTCGAAGCTTTTCTGATCCAGTGGCTTTGTCAAGATGTCTGCAACCTGTTCTTGTGTCCTGCAATGTTCTAGGACGATTTCTCCATTGTTCACTAATTCTCTGATGTAGTGAAACCTTGTATCAATGTGTTTCGTTCTCTTATGAAACACTGAATTCTTTGACAATGCAATAGCTGAGCTATTGTCGCAAAAGATCACTGTCGCTTTTGCCTGTTCTTGGCCTAAGCTTCTCAACATCCTTCTCATCCAAACTGATTGACATGCTGCTGCTGTAGCTGCCACATATTCAGCCTCTGCTGTAGACAATGCTACGATGGACTGCTTCTTAGAAGCCCATGAAATGGCTCCTAAACCCATATGGAAAACATAACCGGAAGTGCTCTTCCGATCATCAACACTTCCAGCCCAATCACTGTCTGTGTATCCAACCAAATCTGAATGTTCTGAGACATTATATAAAATTCCAAACTTTTTAGTGCCTTTGACATACCTCAGAATTCTTTTTGCTGCCTACCAATGTGCCTCCTTTGGCCTCTCCATGAATCTGGAAATTAAACTAACAGCATACATAATATCAGGCCTAGTTGCTGTTAAATACATAAGGCTGCCTACAATACTCTTGTAAAAACTAGGATCAAAATCCTTGCTGCTGTCCTCTCTGTTGAGTTTTAATCCCATCACTGTGGGAGTGATCGCTGCCTTGCATTCTTGCATGTTAAATCTGCTCAATACTTGATTTACATATCTTGCCTGTGAGATAAAAATTCCTTTTTCATTTTGATCTACTTCTATGCCTAAGAAGTATCTAAGGAAACCCATGTCAGTCATTTCAAATTCCTCTTTCATGACTGATTTAAAATTCTTAATGAGCTGATCATCATTACCTGTGAAAATAACATCATCAACATATAAGACAACAATTAAAATTTTACCATCTTTTCTTTGATGTAGACGGTGGGTTCTCCTTCACACTTGTCGAATTCATTATCCAATAGATATGAATCTATTCTGTTGTACCATGCTCTTGGCGCTTGCTTCAGCCCATAAAGAGCTTTCTTCAAATTGCACACTTTGTGCTCTTCACCTTTCTTCTCATAGCCTAGAGGCTGTTCAACATAAACCTCTTCCTTTAACACTCCATTTAGGAATGCTGACTTCACGTCCATTTGGTAGACTTTCCATTTGTTTTGTGCTGCTATGGACAGCACTGCTCTCATGGTTTCCATTCTTGCAACCGGTGCGAAAGTCTCCTCATAATCTCTCCCATACTGCTGCTTGTACCCTTTGACAACCAGCCTTGCCTTGTGCCTTTCTATCTTTCCTTCAGCATTGCTCTTGGTCTTGTAAACCCATTTCACTCCAATGACTTCTTTACCTTTTGGTAGTTCAACCAAATCTCATGTTTTGTTTCTCTCTATGGCATTCATTTCCTCATCCATAGCTTCTATCCATTTCTTATCTTTGATTGCTTCCTCGAAATGAATAGGATCATCAACATGACAAACAATGCAAATAAGGAATTCATTCCTTCATCATAAATATCACTTAAATTTCTGAACTTCTTACCTCTTTCATTTGGTGTGCAAGTGCTTGAAGATGCACTTGAATTTCCTCCTTGTGGTGTGCTTGGAGAAGCACTCTCATTCATCCTCAATGGTGTGCTTTGCTGTCCTTGTGTTGGCGCTGCTGTTTGGGGATGCATTTCAGCCACCTCCTCATCATCTTCATCATGAGACAAACAGTT
>APFE030758246.1:15203-30651 GCA_000404065.3 Pinus taeda | reverse complement strand
TAAACATTGTAACCCTTTTGAACAAGTTGTCCAATACTCAAGAGGTTACATCTCATTTCGGGGACATAATACACATCTGCTATGGTTTTCCTTTCTCCTTGCTTTGTAAATATTTTTACCTCCCCTTTTCCCATAACAGACACTTTGCTATCAGTTCCTAGTGTGACCTCTGATTTCATATTTTTATCTAGGGCAGAAAAGAGGGCTATATTTCCTGTCATATGGTTGCTGCAACCTGAGTCTAAAAACCATATGTCTTCACTATTTGTTTCAGCCATGTTACAAGCTAACAATACATTAGTTTGGCTGATGTTCTCTCTAGTAACATTTTCATTTTGTCTATTACTCATATCATGCTGCTTCTTCCTACATTCACTGGTATAATGCCCATATTTTTTACAATAATAGCATTTGACATTGGATTTTTCATACCTTTGTCCTTGAGCATGATGTTGTTCTCTTTGTTGGCTGCTGCCTTGGCCTTGGTTCTGATTTGGATTGCTGCCTCTTCCTTGAGCATTTGCTGGACTGTTCCTTCCTCCTCTGTTCTGGCTTCTGCCTCTTCCTCTCTTGTTTCCTCTGCCTTGACCTCTTCCTCTTCCAAAGGACATCTGGGTCTTGAAGGCTTGCTCTAGAGATGAGTTCTGATTCCTACTCAATCTCTGCTCATGTGTTATCAGTGATGCATGAAGTTCATCAACTGAAAAAGTTTGAGAGATCCTTGGTCTCTTCAATGGTGGTGACTATAGCATCAAACTTTGAGGGTAAGACCCTCAGTATTTTCTCCACAATCCTCCTATCTTCAATGGTTTCTCCATGAGTCCTCATCTGTGTGACTAGACCAATTACATGTGTGAAGAATGAGTCAATATTGTCTGACTCCTTCATGTTGAGATTCTCAAAATCTCTCCTTAGCAACTGTAGTTTTGCTGTTTTCACTTTCTCCATGCCTTGATAGGCTGTCTTGAGGGTTTGCCATGCCTCATTGGATGTCTCAGCTGCTGCTAACCTTGGAAACACACTCTGATCTACTGCTAGATACAACAACACACGGGCTTTTGAGTCCTTCTTCCTATTGCTCTTCAGCAGATCCTTCTCTCCTGGAGTTAAACTATTAAACTCAGTTTCATCTGCTGGTTCATCAAAGCCATGTTCAACTATTTCCCATAAATCTTGAGAGGCAAACAGGGCTTTCATAGTTATTGCCCAGTAGTCATAGTTCTTCCCATTGAACTGTGGGAGCTGGGTGTTAAACATACCCATACCAGTGCTTGTGCTGGCCATTCCTTGCATCCACAGCTATGCTTCAACTTCTTGACTGTATGTCTTAAAACAACTGACTGCTGCAACCAAAAGACTCCTCCCTTCAGCTTCTTTGTCTCCTGCAAAGAGCCTAAGCCTGCTCTGATACCACTGTTGGGTATTTTTCTCCTGTTTGGGATGGATAAATACCAAAACCATCTAAATATAAATCACAGAGGCAATGCTCTGTTTCCTTTACACCAGGATCTTTTACACAGAGAAGTCTTTTAAAAATTTATTACAGAGCACAGAGTATTTCACCACCATAAAATTTCCATTCATTAAACAAAAACATTTACATGTTCATCCTCTTTCACTCAGAGGGATTCACCAAAACATTTACACAAGAGTTACTCTGCCTCCTATGAAATTTTACACCTCTGTGTGTAAATATTTCATTTACATTCACTGCTGTGTGAAAAACAAACTTACAGAGAGTTACAGATTTACCTTTTCACCTGTGTGAAACAATCCATGGATTTGGAAGCAAAACAACCCACTGGTTTTCATTTACTTCTCCTCTGCACTGCTGTGCAATTTTACATTACCAAAACAACATTTTTACTCTGCTGCATAAAAATCACTTTTACATTACAGACCCAAAATATTTATGCACTTCTGTGCATTCCCTGCAATACAAAATTCACCCTCTGTATATTTTTCATTGGCTGCTGCGAAAATCAAGTTTTCTATCTCACTGTGTGAGATTCACAAATTTTTCACCCTGCAGGGTCGCGCTGTTTTTCATATACAAAAATTACATTTAATACACCCCCGTGTATTTTCATATATCAAAATGGGTCAACGATTTTAAAACATATATTAAAAAAATATTAAACTTACGCCCATACTCCTACTTTAACTTTGCCGTAACAAATATTTAAAACCTTACCAAAATAAATGTCAGCTATTTATCATACGGGATGGGCAATACGTATGGACCACACCATATTAATTTTATATCGGGCCGTATGTACTTTCCTTGATCGGACGATGGAGAAGCTCAGCATTAATCCAACGGCAAAACTTTAATATCGGAACACCCTTTCTGACAGAACTTTAAACCATCGTGCAGCTTGGTAAATCAACGGACGTAAATGCTTGAGGTAAATCGACGGGTGAGAACAATATCGGAAGGGATTAGTTAGGTGAAAGATATCTTTCGATGGATTGTCAGTGCTGATGTCAGGCCAGCATCATCGGTGTCAGGTTGTCAGTATCGTAACGCCCTCGTACGGAAACAACCTTCTGCAAAAGGTGGTGCGATATGATACCGGACGGGTTTTGATTTACCGTGTGGTTTTCTCCGTTGACCGCTGACCCGTGCGGGCAGTTGGAATTATATATTTCAACACTTTTGATTGGATCTTGCCAAAAACTAGCGCCGTTCGCAACACTGGTAATGTAATGTATGAAATTCCACTGCCTGAAACAACTATTACATAAGCTGGTCCTGCTGCTCCTAGCAACAGCTCGCTCGAAAAGCACACAGTAATCTCCCGTGATATTGATTCTGATCCAGTCTTTAAAAGAGCATTCCTTTTTTTGAGTTGGCATTTCTTTGCATGGGATGCTTCTTTTTGTAAAACACCTAGGGCGTTTCTTTAGCTTTCTTTTAAAGGTTTGAAGTGTACTTAGAGCAAATTCTGATCTAATTTTCAGAGAAAGAGAGACCAGATGATCAAATTTGTAGAAAATTAGAAGCGGGAATAACACTTCTTGTTGTAAAGTATGGTTCAGTGTTTAAATTACGGATTTATCTCTTTAATAAATGCATGGTATATAATTGGCTAAATTATATGTTGGTTTATTTTGGATGCATATTAGTGTGCATATAAACAATAGAGTTTCATTTGCATATAAAACCCTAGAGTTTTATTTGTAGAGATTAATGAAATCTGTAAATCATAAAGTTTTATTTGTAGAGATTCTGTAATGAAATCTACTACAGTATTTGTAGAGATTCCGTAATTTGTTTGATTTTTTCACAGGTAGAAGAGAATTGCAGAAGGTCTAATGCTTTGGCTCAGCTAATTTATTATAGAATATAATATTGGTAATTATTGCTTTGGTTGATCTAGTTTGTTATAGAATATAATATTGGTAATTATTTTATTTTTTTATTTTTGATGTGATTCAATTATGTTGATGTATTTTTCAATGGCACATCAATTTGGTCATTTAAATTGAAATTGAACATTTGTTGGGATCGATATCAAAGAATTAAAAAAGAGTTTGTAAAGAAAATGAAAATGGTAAGAATGTTTATATTCGTAAATACTATTTGGATCATCAAAACCGGGGATGTTAATTTAGAATTTCTCTTTAGTAAGTAGCAATATGAAATAGAAAAATAAGAAGAAGTCAAAATAGATTAGATTAATCTACAGTCTCCTCTTCATAGTTATAAATAACTTAATAAAAAAAAAAACAAGAAATCAGAATATATTGTTTGTAATATGAGAAATTATATTAAATTGTTGATTATTTTGACACAACTTAGGATTAAGTTTTTATTTTAGAGGAGAGAGAGAGATGGAATTGGAAGGGGAAGAAAGACAAAGAGAGAAAGGTTGAGACGGTGTGGCAAAGGAGAGAGGGAGAGGGGGAGAGAGAGATAGAGAGGGAAAGGAAGAGGGAGAGATATATAGATAGATATGGGGAGAGAGAGTGTGTGTGGCATATGTTTAGGGGGTTGAGATAGAGAGACAAATAAGGAGAGATGGAGGGAGGTATATATATAGATGGCAGGGGGAGAGAGGAAAGAAGAGAAAGATAGAGAAAGTTAGGGAGAGGCAGATAGAGTGAGATGGAGGAGAGAGGGAGGGGAAGAGAGAGAAGGAGAGGAGGAGGGAGATAGACATAGAATGGAAGGTGGAGAGAGAGGGAAGAAGAAAGAGTCTCACAAAGATAAATATAGACATAGAAGTTAGATCTAGAAAGTCATGAATATTTTAGATTTTCGCTAAAAATAGATGTATTGATTTCAATGTAGTTGTTGATTTCTAATCCTATTTGATTACATGCAATATATGCATTGATTTCAATGTAGATGTTGATTTATAATTGTATTTAATACCTTACACCAAATGCATTGATTTCAGTGTCAATTTTGATTTCTACTCCTATTTGATTTCTTGCACATGATGCATTGGTTTCAATGTAGATATTGATTTCTAATCCTATTTTATCGCTTGCACTAGATGCATTGATTTCAGTGTAGATGTCGATTTCTAATCATATTTAATACCTTACACTAGATGCATTGATTTCAGCGTAGATGTTGATTTCTACTCATATTTGATTGCTTGCACTAGCTGCATTGATTTCAGTTTAAATGTTGATTTCTAATCCTATTCGATTGTTTGCACTCGATGCATTGATTTTAGTGTAGATGTTGATTTATGATTTGATGCAACAAGATATATGATGTACATTAATTTCAAAGCAATTATATTAATAGTGTGCATTGATTTTAGTGTAAGCAAATCTCTACCTCCTCCATCTATATCTCTATCTCCCATTGTCTCTCCTTCTCTATCTCTCTATCTCAGCCCCTAAACATACACACTCTCTCTCCATATCTATCTATCCCTCCCTTTCCCCTCCCTCTCCTTGTCTCCCCTTCTCTCTCTCTCTAACATTTCTCTCTCCATATCCATATCTCTTCCTTCTTCCCTGTCTTTGCCTCTCTCTTCTTACCTCTTCCCCCCATCTATATCTCTATCTCCCCTTGTCTCTCCTTCTGACCCCCAAAACATACACACTCTCTCTCAGTGTAAGCACATAAAAATTATTCAACCATAAATACAATACTTGAATTTTGATCCTAAATAAAATATTTGCTTACTTGAGTTTATAATTAGGCACATTCTGTTGAAGATAATGGAGAATATCCTAGAATAGGTAGAGTTGGTTCACATAACCTCAGGATAGGAATTGGTTTCTATTTCTTAGGATGTTGTTCTAACTTCCCTAAAACCATGTTTTATATTTAATGTGCAATGTGCATGAACAATGTAGAGCATTCTGTAGAGCTAGACTCTCCTGGTTCAGACTCTCTTTCGTAGAGCTGACTAGTGGGTTTTATTTATTTTAATACAAACATTGTCGTTTTTATCATGGTATAAGAGCATTAGGGCTGAGTAACTTGTACGCTCGCTGGTGGGTGTCACTGAACAGGAATCATCGCAGTTTTGAGGAGTATAACTGCGACGAAACCGAAATCGTTGCAGGTTAAGAGGAGTATCACTGCAATGAGTGCATTGTAGCTCCTTCGCGCATTTTTATTTTGGTCATCGTGGGTATTCCATGTACAGCTGCGAAGACGTCGCAAATAAGTCATGTACATCTGCAACGATCGTGTAAATCATAAAAGCTGCGTGGGGAAGCCAAGAAAAAGGCTGTAGCTGAAAACTGAAGGTTGTCTGGAGGTTGTGAAAGAAGCCACGGTGATTAGCGGGTGTGCTGCGAGATCAAACAACATTGAAGATCAGTGATCTGTCTCTGTCACAGATCTGGGGTAAATCTAACATCTTTTTTTACTTGTCGAATTTTTTTTCTTCTAAATCACCAAGATGAATAACAATATGTTTGAATCATGCTTGAATGAACATAACAAGTTGATGGTTCCAAATATGAAAATTGGAAATTCAAGATGCAGTCTTTGCTAGACGCGCAGAGTGCTTGGACGATTGCGAATGGGGATGAGCCGAAGCCTGCGGTTAGATTAGCATCAATCCCAGATTGGGATAAGCAAGAAGGTAAAGCAAGGATGCTGTTGATGTTAGTGAAATACTGCATCATACCACACATTAGAGATTATAAGATAGCTAACGGGATCTGGAGAATTCTGAAGGATTTGTATGAGATCAGGAATTCAAATCATCTTTTGTTCCTCAAGAGTAAGATCCTATCCCTGAAGATGGAGGAGAATGAAACAATTGCTTCATTCGTAGCAAGGATCAAGGATCTGAAGAACAAATTGGCAGACATTAGTCATACAGTTGATGATGCAGATCTTGTAACAATTACAATGAATGGTGTCACTAATGATTACCAAATGTTCATCACTGGGATAAATGCCAGAGACAAGATCCTGAAATTTAAAGAGTTGACAGGAATACTGATGCAGGAAGAAGAAAGAAGATCGACTATGAAGCCCCAGAGTGCCGATCTTGCATTAATGGCGAAGAAAAAATTCTTCAAAGGGAAAAGAAGTCCACAACAGCAAAACGAAGCAAACTCACACAAAAGACTGAATTAGACCCAAGGTATGCATCCAAATAGAAACTATTATGAAACTATATGTTTTTATTGTGGAAAATTGGATCATATTGTGAGGGAGTACAGGAAGAAGAAATATCATGAAGAACAGTAGAAGCAGAAAAGATATGCAGGTCATCTCGTGAATGACAATCATGTGTAGAATTTCAGATTGTTCATGGCATATCATGATGAGAATGTTGACGTAGACATCTGGTATGTAGATTCAGGAGTGTCAACGCACATGACAGGGAACAGGCATTGGATCAAATATTTTAAAGAAATCAACGAAGGTGCACAATTTACCTAGGTGATGATAGAAGTCATCAAATCAAAGGGTGTGGGAAAGTTTCTGTCATTCTACCTAATGATAATATCAAACAATTTCATAATGTTATGTATGTGTTGGTGTAACAAAGAACTTGATTTTTGTATCCATGATTATAGATCAAGATCCAAAAGTTGAATTCTTTAAATCTAACTGTTATATTAAAGATCTGTTAGATGGCATGAAGACAATTGCTACAGGAATCTGAACAGGAGGACTGTACAAGTTGGATGTAAGACCTACACCAGTACGAGCATTGACAGTAGTGAGCCTGACTATAGAAGAGCTATGGCATCAAAGATTTGGCCACATCAACTACAATGATTTGTTGTTACTACAAAAGAAGGAAATGGTAAGAGATATTCCTATGCTAAAGCAAGTACATAATGATTTTGATGCCTGTACATTAGGAAAAATGCATAGAGAAGAATTCCCTGTTCGAGTAGAAAAGAAACAGAGGGATATACTTGAATTAGTGCACATAGACCTTTGTGGACCCATGCAGACAAAATCATTAGGCGGTTCACTGTATTTCTACTATTTATTGATGACTGTATGAAGTTTTCAAGGGTGTATTTCTTGAGTAAGAAGAGCCATACATTCGAATACTTTAAGCAGTTTAAAAATCTGATTGAAAGACAAATAGGGAAACAGATAAAAATTCTCTGTTCTGATCAAGGGGGAGAATACAGGAAGGATGAGCTTATCAGGTATTGTAAAGATCATGGAATTTTGCAACAGTTCATAGTACCCCATACTCCACAACGGAATGCAGTAACAAAACGAAAGAATAGAACATTGGTGGAATGTGCTAGAAGTATGTTGAAAGGTAAGAATCTTTCGAATGATTTTTGGGCCGAAGCAGTGAATACTGCAATTTATTTGAAAAATAGGAGTCCTACAAAGAGTCTTAATTCTAAAACTCCTTATGAAGCATTATATGGATTTAATCCTGCAGTAAAACACTTAAGAATATTTGGATCTGAAGCATTTTCCCACATTCCAAAGGAAGATAGAAGAAAATTAGATTCAAAAGCCATCAGATGTACCTTTATAGGGTATTGTTCACAGTATAAAGCTTACAGATTATTTAATCCCTCTACTCACAAGATTTTTGTTAGTAGAGATGTCATATTCCATGAGCAGGATCATGAAGAATCTGATGAGCACAATGAGGAATGGGACATTCCATACTTGGTGGAAGAAGAATTAGAGAACAATCAGGGTCAACAATAGACAAAGGCAAAGGATGAACAACAACAGCAACAACAACAACAGAAACAACAACAACAACAACAACAGCAGCAGGAAGAAAAAGTAAATGATGATCAAATAAGGTTTGAAGCCACCCCACCACTTAGGAGATCAGGTAGGAAAGTTCAATTGCTTGCAAGATATAGGGAAGATTCTTTTATAACTAATATGATGAATGTGGTTGAACCTTCTAGTTATAAAGAAGCAAATGAATGTAGTGAATGGAAAACAGCCATGGAATAGGAATATGATTCAATAATTAGAAATAAAACTTGGGAATTGGTTGAACTTCATAGAGGAAAACAAATCATAGGTTGTAAATGGTTATATAAACTGAAGATTAGTGCAGATGGAACCATAGAAAAAATAAAAGCTAGGTTGGTAGCAAATGGGTACTCACAAAAAGAAAGGATAGACTATGAAGAAACCTTCACCCCTGTAGCTAAATTGAATACTATCATATGCTTTAGCTACTAAGAAACATTGGATGATGCACCAACTAGATGTAAAGTCTGCATTTTTGAATGGAGAACTAAAAGAAGAGGTTTATCTAGAGCAACCAGAAGGGTTTGTCCAGAAAGGAAAAGAACATGATCGTATATCTATAACAGATTATGCATTCAACATTGGATCCAGGGTGATCACATGGAGCAGCAAGAAGCAGAACATAGCCTCCTTGTCCTCAGCAGAAGCAGAGTATCAAGCCATGTGTGCAGCAACGTGTGAGGTAGTCTAGTTGCGGAGACTTCTTGAGGATGTTGGGGAAGAACAAATAGACGCAACAACAATCAGATGCGACAATCATAGTTCAATCAAACTTGCCAATAATCTAGTGTTTCACAAAAACACTAAACATATTGATACACAATTCCACTTTGTCAGGGAGAAAGTGCAATCCAAAGAAATCCATTTGGAATATTGTAATACATGTGATAATGTTGCAGAAATTTTCACTAAGCCTCTTGGAAAATTTAAGTTTCAAATGTTTAGGGAGATGTTAGGCATATTTGTGAACCCATTCTCCATTAAGGAGGAGTGTTGAAAATAATGGAGAATATCCTAGAATAGGTAGAGTTGGTTCACGTAACCTCAGGATAGGAATTAGTTTCTATTTCTTAGGATGTTGTTCTAACTTCCCTAAAACCATGTTTTCTATTTAATGTGTAATGTGCATGAACAATGTAGAGCGTTCTGCAGAGCCAGACTCTCTTTTGTAGCGCTGACCAGTGGGTTTTATTTCTTTTAATACAAACATTGCCATTTTTATCAATTATTATTCCCATTTTCCATCATTTAACATTGTTAATTACTTTGCATTCAAATGTGGTAATAGAAAATAACTACCATTGAAAGTTATCTGGGTTTAACACTCCATAAGTCACAATGATTGACTTTGGAAAAAACTACTATTAATATCACAAAGCAACAGAGACAAGGTATGTTGTTTACTATAGTAGCTCGAGTTAAATATTTGAATGGTCTATGATTCCAACTACTCTTTTCATATGATCAATATGAGAAAATGGAAAAAATAGTTTCAGATTGATTGCAATGAATATTGTTTGTAATTGACTATATTCTTTGTATTCACATTTTCTATCTATCAAATTTGTCACATTGACACTTTGCACTCAAACTTTGTATTTCATCATTTTTCATCATTCAAGTTACTAACAGTCTCTTTCATTTCAACAAACTGAGGTAACTAAGAAAAATTTAAATTAAATTGACCAAATTAGTCTTAGACATATTTAGCATATTTAAAATTAACAAAATAATTAGATGTTTAGAAAATTTTATGACTGCGCACGACTGGAACCAACCTAGATCCATCTTAACACCAGATCTATCAAGCACCGAGAGGGATCAAATCTCTCGAGGTGCAAACCTTTCCTCAAGTTAGCACTAAAAAAATAGGTTTGCACTTTGAGAGATTTGATCCCTCTCGGCTCTTGATAGATCTGGTGTTAAGATGGATCTAGGCTGGTATAACACTAAGTTAAAGCTACGATCGATATAAGTGTGAACTAAACTTTTATGTTTTTTCAAATATTTTTGTCCTTTTAGTTTTAGCTCTTCAATTAATTAGTAGGGAGTAAGAATTGCATAAAACTTGCATTAGTTAAGTAAATTAAAAAGTGTAATTTAACATTTTTTTCTATATATATTAGCATATATTTTAATAATTTTAGTTTGAAATCTTGTAGGTAATTTAGTTTAAAATTTTGTATTTTTTATAATTGATTTCATTATCTATTTCAATTTCAAATTAACTTATATTCTAATTATATTTCTCTTTTTTTTTTACATTTAAAAAATTGGTATAGAAATATGTAAGCATGAAAAATACTCCGTATATAGATGACCATAACTTATTTAATAAAACTAGTTAAATAGTATTAAAACTAAACATATCAGCTAGGAATTGTCAAATAGTTAGAGGAATAATATATTAGTTTAGTCTTCTAGTTTTCAATGAACACTTGTCACATTCTCCCCGATCGGGCTGTGAGACAACTCATTGTCCATATCGAGACTCTCGTCATGTTTGAAATGATTGTTGAAAGGGCTGGAGGGCGGCTCGACCCTCGCCCTCGCATGCGTGATCAGGTAAGTGGGGTGGTTGCACGCATGGGATGTGTTAATGGTAATGAGATGAGTTGTGGGGTTCCTAATCTCCAGGTGGGTAGGGATCAGTGTCCCATGCATGCATTTGGCTTGTGTTGGGGTTTAGCTCCTATACATAAGTGTAGGTTCTTGGTTATCAATCTCTTGTCTGTAAGTAAGGTCAGGCAGTTCTACTCCCGGAACATGATTGGTCCTGCTTGGTTCATGGATTTTGCAATTGCTTATGTTCTTCACCTTTTCTCCCCTCTTTGACCATGGTCTACTCAATTTTATAATGTCTCTCGAAATCTTAATGATAATCTTTGCAATTTTATTCTCATGAAAAATGGAACTCATTGTGTGGAAAATGGGAAAGTTTTTGTGGTTTTGTCATATGTAATGTTTGTTGTTTCTATGCGGGTACCCATTTTATTTGGCATTCTACTGTCTTGAATGGGAATTTATGGTATATTTCTTACTTGTAGTCTTATGTTTGGAGGAATGTATGATCGTCGGTGTTGGTTGTATCTTTTAATTGCTATCCCTTAGCATGGGAATGAGCTTAAACTCTTTCCATTTGATTTATTAGTGGAAAAACTCTACATGTTAACTATGGGATTTGTTCAACCGTTTTGAGGTTCCATACAACCATAATGATCTAGTTTCAATGAATACTTTTTATATGTGTGCTCTTTTACTACTTGTTAACTCTCCCTTTACATAATTGATTTAAGTGAAAAAGTCAATTTCAATTCCTACTTCAGTTTCTTTCTATTTTGATTTTAATTCAAATTTCAATTTTTATTTCATTTTCAATATATATATATTTTTTCGATAGGAAAAATCGAACTTTTATTAAGTAAATAAAAATTTACATTGTAGATGCATCGAAGCATTCAAAAATCAAACTGTGAATCCACCATATGTAGAAAGTGAAAATGACAACATATTGAGAAAAAGTGTAAATGCACTTTCTCAATACTAATAATCCATCTAAAACTTCGAAAACCAAAGATCAAAAATTGGGTCTCTCTGAACAGTTAGACAAAACAACCCATAATAAAAAACCATATGAAGTGTTTAACCTAAATCCATCTGTCAAATACAAACATAATTATATAAAATTAAAAGAGATTCAGTTGCCAAATGACAGGATAGTCCCAAAAATGCCAATATGTATTGATTATCATAAACAAAAGAACAAAAAAAGTGTGTTTTTGAAGATAAGGAGGCTGATCCGAACCAGTGACCATCCCATTGTCCGAATCAATTATGTGATAGGAGTCCAAAGCTTGTTGTAGACCTTTTTTAGAGAAATAACCAGCCTCCATATTCCTTAACCTATAAATGTGACAAACAGTTAAATCAACGAATGTTGATTTAATAAATAAAATTTCATCTAATATGGGAATCAGTCTAAGATTATGAGAATGTTGCAAATTTTTTAACAAGTTAATCACATTCAGGGAGTCACCAAAAACCTGAGTTGAAACAATCCCTAACTGCCTTAACCAACATAAGAGAATTTTCAGAGTTTTTAGTTCAACAAATTTATTTGACCATTACTAATACCGACATAAGCTTTTATGACATTGTGGTCATTTATGTGAATGACTATCCCCACTCGACAATGATCATGGGCATCTGAAGCCCCATCAAAATAAGCCCACAAAATATTAGTTATGATGTTTTCTTCCTAAATAATCCGAGTAGGAAGTGTACTAGTGATATGTGGAATCAATTCGTAGATAGAAGCACATTGAATAGCAAGAAGATAAGGATCTGAAGGCTGATCCATAAAAAATATTTTGTTCAGAGCCAACCAAATTCCCAAGCAAATAATCGGGGGCATATTCCTATAATGTGTATTAGGTGAACGAGTCCACCAAATATGTCATGCAACCTCCATAGTTATCCCAAACCAAAGTGAAATAATACCAACAACCTTCAAAAAATTCTCCTAAGTTCTTAAAGCAAATGGACAGGATAAAAAAAGATGATATGTACTTTCTTCAGAAATTTTGCACAGTCTGAACTAACCTTGCCCATGATTATTCCTTTCTTATAGGTTGTCCCAGGTTGGGATTTTTTTCCTAAGATTTCACCAGAAAAAAAGTATGGATTTTGCAGGACAACTGCATTTCCATAAAGACTTTGACCACCAGTACCAAAGACCACCCACCCTTTTCTCCATTTCAAAATTTTACCTAAACTTCAGAGCATATAACCCACTAGGAGAGTAGACCCATCGAAGATCATCAGCTCTATCCTTTAAATGAACATTTGATCTGTGCAGTTCCATTGTGAAGTCCCTCTAGACCCCTTCCCATTGGGGCTCTAAGTCTAAGGCCTCAGTAGACATCCAACCCTGATTCTAAAATTAAGTGGTTTCCTCATTTTATATTTGGTTGAGTGAAAAATTCTAGAGACTCATGCAGTTCCCCTAGAAGAGTGAAAGCCTCATTACAACCAACCCACAGATCTAGTCCCACTCTAACACAAGTACCATTTCCAACTAGCCACGATAGCCCAAGACCAATAATGTCAAAGGAATCAATCATTGCCTTCCAGATGACCGGAGAGTTTCTATAATACTTCTCCAGAGTTCTCAACCAAACCATCAAGTCTAAAGGATCTATATATTTCCTTTTAATCATGGAAGTCCATAGGTTGTCCTTGGTTAGAAGGCTCTAGCCAGATTTTGTTGTCAAAGAGCGAGAGAAACAAGAGAGATCCTTTATGCACCACTCTCCCTTCTCTTTTGGGCTAGCAATTTTCTCCCAGGCCACCCATGGAAGAACATCATCCACTTTGGAACCCGCCTAAAGAAACTAACCACATATTTTCCTGATTTGAGAAAGGATTCCTTTTGGGACCCATGAAAGAGAAATCTAGTAAACTGGAATGGCCTGTAAAAATGAATTTATAAGAACCAAGTGCCCAACTCGAGATAGCCACTTAAAGCTCCAGTGCTTGACTTTTTTTTCTATTTACATCTTACTTTTCTCCTTTTCTCCTATTTTCAATTTATGTCTCTTCATCTTCCTTTTCTCCTATTTTCCTTATTTCAAATAATGAAATGCTAATTATTGCCTCTTTTCCAATTTCCAGAGCCATTATTAATCCACAAGTGATGCCCACTAAAGTGTTTTCCCAACATTCAACTTGGAATACGTTTCCCATGACCTTGGTCTTATTTTATTTACATGGAAAGTCAACCAAGGGTTGTTACAAATACCATAGTTTATGTACCATTTATTTTGGAAAAGGGGTAAAACTGTTGAAAATTCGTAGATTAACTCAAAGAATGAAGGGTAGTATTGAATTTCATACACACATGTTTATTTTTCAAAAGGAAGAGGATGTAGATGTAGTTGATTTGAGCGTAAGTAGATTATTATGTCATTTTACCCCTTCACATATTTTTCCATCCCACAACCCTTTCCGCCGCTTTCCCCATTTTACTCTCGGGTTTGAAGTGTGAGGAGGTCCTTTTTAACTTTTAACTCCCATTCTTAGGGTCGAAGCAAGAGGAAATTAAAGGTAATTACAAGTATGGAGAAGCCAAATGTGCCTAGGCTTTACTCCTAATTTTCTCCTTTTCATAATGATTGAATTATCCTCTCTTGCACCCAAATTTGGTACTAGGAAACTTGCCCGATGGGAATGACCAGTTGACCCCTCATTTCTACATCATGTAGGCAGTGGTTAGGAGTATATTGATTAGCAGTGCACACTATTGATTCATTCGAGGGGGTTTTCCTACTATTATTATTTTGATTTTCTAGATTAAGTGTATAAGCATGGTGCACACAAATAAAATGAGTTGATATCCATTTTTAATAAATATAACATCATCCTTAGTCATTGCTCTAATTATTATTCCCAATGTGTGCGCCCTTCAGGTGACATGGGTCAGTGAGGCACTTCGCAACTTGGTCGACATGTAATAATCAAAATCGCATGTGCCTATTGATGATAGTGACAATGGGAAAAATACTCCAAAGCTAGAGGTATTTGTTCACTAAATCTGGTTGACGGGTTTTTGACAAAAACTCTCATTCTGAAAATGAATAGTTTAACTAATAGAGAAAATGACCATTTTTCTTTGAAATTCTAGTTTTTTGTGATAATTTCCCAAAATCTAGTAAAGAATTTTCAAAAATTATAAGTTTAAGTCTTTTATTTTATGAAGTTTCAACATGTCCAAAATTTTTTTGGGTGTTGCACTAGGACGTTATCTTTCACACACACACACACACACACACACATCCAAATTTTTTTTGGGTGTTGCACTAGGACGTTATCTTCACTCTCACACACACACACACACACACACACGTTTAATTGTAGTCAACTTTAAAATATGTCATCAATTTAAGGTTAGGTCTTCATGAAAATTGAATTTTATCTAATAATTAAAAAAATTCTTTACTTTTCAACATTAAATTTAATTCTTTAAATAGTAAAATTTTCTCATTCAAAACATATGATTATAAAAATTATATATCATGTGTTTAATTTGATTCACTTAAAAAATAAAAATAAATTTATGGGAATTTAAGTGAATAAAATTATGGAAATTAAGGAAATGTTTCAGGGCTAAGCACTCATGGAAATTTATCCTTGCTCAAGGGTGAAAATCTCCTTGCTTTTCACCATTACATCCAACCCTTGGGTTTACATTTTTAA
>APFE030758227.1:0-15572 GCA_000404065.3 Pinus taeda | reverse complement strand
TGTCAAGACTGGATCTCAGATTTCGTAATGTAGTTCTCTTTTCTTTAAATCTTCCCTTTGTTTATATTTTTGGTTTTTTTTCTTGTAGTTTTCCCTTGACATGCTCCTATACATTTTGCATTGTTGAAGCAAACTCTTTTGCATTTGTGTTTATCATTTATTTTCTTCCCAACATTCTAATTTCTGAGATGCCCCTTGGATGCATACCATTCACAAATTGGAATGGGATTTTTCATGTACTTCTATTAGGTGAGTCATTATAAGCGAATTTAGTTTGTGGGAGAACTTGATCCCACTAATTTCTATGCTCAATCACCAATCTCCTTAGAAAATTTCCTAGGATCTTGTTTACAACTTCAATTTTCCCCTATGTTTGAGGGTGATAGGATGATTTAAATGAAATATCGGTTCCATGCTTTTTCCGCAACATCCTCCAAAAATTCCAAACAAATTTAGTGTCTTTGTGTGAGACTATACTCATGGGAAGCCCATGCAATCTCACAACCTCTTTGAAGAACATGTTTGCAATATGAGTGGCACCATTAGATTTGGAGCAATGTACAAAGTGTGTCATTCTAGAAAATTTGTCAACAACCACATAGATAGAATTGTTTCCCTTGTAAGTTCTAAGTAGACCCAAAACAAATTCCATGCTTATAGAATTCCAAGGTCTACTTGGTATAGCATTCCAGTTTGCTTCCCTTTAGCATATTGGAAAATTTTACATATGTCTACAAATTGCTTTACATCTGAACTCATACCTAGCCAATAGCAAGAAGAACCCAACTAATCATAAGTCTTGTCATGTCCAAAGTGGCTAGCTAATCCTCCATTGTGTTTTTCCTTCAATAGGTTGTCTCTCGTGGAACATTTTGGAATGCACAATTGGTTGCCTTTGATCAACAATCCCTCCTGAATCATGTAGTTGATCCAAGAACTTCTAATTCTTATCATAGAATGCTCACAAACTTCATAAACTTCTTTAAACTTTGAATCTTCCTTGTACATTTCTTTGAGATGTTCAAATCCCGACGCATTCACCTAGAATTCTTACAAAAGCAAACATCTCATGCTCAAAGCATTTGCAACTTTGTTAGAATTTCCATTAATATGCTTAAAAAAAAAATAAAGTTCTATGATAAATTCAAACCACTTGGCATGCTTTTGATTTAATTTCTCTTGCCTGGTTCTAAACTAAAAGGCATGGTTGTTAGTATATAAAATAAATTCCTTGGGCATAAGATAATGCTTCCATTTCTTTAAAGATTGAATTAATGCATAAACTTCCTTGTCAAAGATAGAATATTTCAGTTTTGTTCCATTCATTCTTTCACTAAAATAGGTAATGGGCTTGTCATCTTGGTTGAGAACAATGCTTAGAGCCATTCCACTCTAATCATATTTCACCTGAAAGGATTTGTAAAAATCAGGAAATGTTAGGATTGGTTTCTCTGTTATTTTCTCTTTCAACAATCTAAATGATTTTTCAGCTACTAATTCCCATTTAAATGGTTGGCATTCCCTTTTAATGGTTTCCACTCTCGGTGCACAAATATGGCTAAAGTTTCGAATTAACTTTTGATAAAAATTGGCCAATCCATGTAAGCTTCGTAGTTCATGGATATTCTTTAGGGAAGGCTAGTATTTAATGGATTTTACCTTCTCTAGGTCCATTTTCATCCCCTCTAGAGAAATTACAACTCCCAAATAGACTAGATCTATTTTTAGAAAATATATTTTTTTTAATAAGAGCTTTTCTTATTGTAGCATTGTTAAAACCAATCTTAAAAAAATGAAATGCTTTTCTTCTATTCTATTGTACACACGGATATCATCCACATAGACGATAATAAATTTTCCAATGAAATCCTTAGGATCTCATTCTTGAGCCTCATGAACGTACTTAGGGCATTAGTTAAAAAAAAAGCCATAACCAACCACTCATACAACCCATCATTATTTTTGAAGGTTGTTTTCCACTCGTCACCCTCTCTCATTCTAATATGGTGATAACCACTTTCTAGGTCAATTTTTTTTTTTTTTAATTTTTCACTGCTCAAACAATCCATTAAATCATCCACGTGAGGTGGAGGAAATCTATACACAATCATTATCTTATTTATTGCCATGGAATCAGTGCACATTCTCTTACACCCATCTTTCTTTGGGCTTGAAACTATTGGTACAATATATGGATTTAATCTTTCCTGAATTAATCCTTTGCTCAACAACTCTTGGACTTGTTTTTTTATTTCTTCATTTTCCTAGGGTGTCATTCTATAAGCTACTTTATTTGGCAAACTTGCTCCCGGAATCAAATCAATCTGATGGTTGATACTTCTTACAAGTGGCAAGATGTTAGGTAATTCATCAATAGTATTATCAACAATTTCATTTAACAACGTTTGAATTTCATCAAGTAAATAATCCAATTTTTTATTTGTAAAATATACCTTGGCCTTACTAATTAGAGTGAAGTGTACCTCATTTTCCTTTTTGATCTCTTACAGTAGCTCCTTCCCACCAACATTAGCACACTTGGGCCTACTTATTCCTTTTCCCTTTCATCATTTAATGGTAACAACATGTGCATATGACCATCCATTTCAAGGGTGTATGTATTTATCCTTCCATCGTGGACAATTCTCTTGTCATATTGCCATGGTCTTCCCAACAAAATGTGACAGATATCCATAGGCATAATATCACATAGCACATCATCTCTACAACCACCAATCTGAAAATCTACTTTATTTTGTTCAGTGACCAAAATTGTATGTCCTTTCTCCAACCAGGACACTCGATATGGAGTAGGATGCTCCATCCTTTGCAATCCTAGCTTCTCCGCCATCTCTGTAGAGACTAGATTGTCGATACTACCATTTTCAATGACCAATTTGCAACATTTTCCTTTGGATTCATATATTGTCCTAAATAATTTCCTCCTATATTTTGGTTCTTGAATCTCCTTCTCTGCTTTAATCAAGACTCTTTTCATCATCAAGGATTCACCCTTGTCAGAGATTCTTGTTGTGCCTCTGCATTTGATGTCTCTTCTTTGGCTTTTGTAATGTGAGTTCCTCTTTAATTTGTTCTCTTATTTTCAAGAAAATTCCACGACACATTCCTTTCCTTTCTACATATATAACACCTTGTTTCTCTTCCTCTTCCCCTGCCTCTGCCTCTTGAGAAGAATCTTCTTTGCCTTGCTTCTCCTCCTCTGGGTAACCAATTGCTAGAGTTTTTTTGTTGATTCCTTTGGAGTTTGGAATCTTTTGTTTTGAAAGTTCCCTTTTCCTTTATTGGAATCCTTCCTCTACTTCTTAGGGTTTTCATTCTAGCCAATTTCTCCTCTTCTCTTAAAGCTTCCTGGTAGGAATCTTCCACTGTCTTTAGGAAAGAGGCCAATCTCATCCTAGATATCATACCTTAGGCCATATATATATTTGGTCATGTTTTCAATATATTCTTCAATATGGCATGCTTTGATGTTTATTCTGTAGAATTATTCGGTGTACTCCTTTACTGTCACAATTTTCTGCCTCAAATTTTTGTAATTGTATAAACAAATTCGACCGATAATCCTTAGGCATGAAATTGCTTTTAAATTTAGCCAATGTCTTGTCCCATTTTTTAATTTTCTCCTTTCCTTTCCTTCTTCTATCATATTGTAATTCATCCCACCATAAGGCTATGTGTCCCTTCAACTTGACCTTTTGGTCCTCTTCGACATCTTCATAATCGAAGTATTTAGCAATTGTATTGATCTAACCAAGCAACTCATCCACATTTAAGTTTCCAACAGTCACTTCCATCTTTGGTTTGGATCCTACCTTGGTAACCAATTTTATTAGTTGTTCCTCTTCTTGTCCTCCTCCTGACACTCCTTCTATCTCGTCTTATGAGCTCATATCTTCACTCTTACTAACATCTCCCATATCAAGTTCCCTTCTCTAAGTTGCCTTGATGGCTTCCATGCTTGCTTGGATGCACCTCAACTCCAATTCTAATTCATCATTTTCCATATCCTTCTCGACCTCCTCATTTGGGCAACATGTTTGTTGCAGTTGATCTACTAGCCCTTTCAAAAAAAATTGAGCCTCAAGCTCGAATGTCACTTCATGCAGATTTGTTATGTGGGATGTTACGGTTTGACAAGAAAATTTGTGTGTTTTCCCATATTTTAATTTTTTTCATGGTATGGTTTATTTTCTATGAGCTATGAACTCCAATGTTCTACTCCACACGCTGTGAGTGTAATTGTATTAATTCACCACTAATCCCAATTTGTCCAGCTAGATAAGAGAGGGAGGAAGGGGCCACAAAATTGGAAGCCCAAAATCTCTTTTAAAACTCTAAGGGTTGTGATCTAAATCTGACTTCCAGTGAGCCCAAATTTTTTTGAATACCAAAGTTTCACATATTCAACTCTAAATCCCTTCCGCCTCTTGAGAAGCAAAATATATCTCACTATTCTTCCTCCATCTAATTACAATTTTCTGCAAATGAGAGAAAAAGGAAAAGAACATTATATAGCTCACTATGTATGCAAACATGATAACATTCTATTTATCCTTATCTATTAGAAGATTGATTACAATTTCATTCAAACATATATGATAGTTTCTCACAGAGACTCGAATTCATTTTTCCCTATGTCCCTCTCTCATATGAGCCTGACATATTCATATATCTTCAAAAGGGAGAAATATCTCATAACAAAAGTGGAGGTCACTTTCTAGCAATACCTCTCATATGTCTACATCTTGCGTGTTTCTAGAAAACTAACCTAACTGATTATTTACATTTGTCCCATAGGGACACATATGCATAACAAATAGATTCTTTCAAATGGAAATTTCATTCATGGGAAAAACAAAAGAGCCCACCTGGGATGTTCTTGCATCATACTTACACTACCTAAGCCTTTAAAAAAGAACCTACAAATCTAGGTATTGTGCTTAAGATGGTAAAGAAACTATCAAACAAGGTTCTTTATTTGAATAATATTTCAAGTGAGTGAAATTCTAATTAGAGAAACTTTATAGATTTTCCTAGAAAGGCCATTATTCCCTTCAGACCCCCGTAAACGCCAATTATAAATCTAAACTTGGATGAAGTAGGAATGCATAATTTATGCACTTTTCATCATGCTAATCATTTTTAAACGACTTAGACTCAATGGATTAATTCCATGACCTAACAAAGTGACTCCTTGATCAAGAACCATAATCTAAAAACCCACCCAACAAGCTAAGATCAAATAGGTTATAGAAGAGGATGATTCAAAAGATGAGGCAACTATGTTTCTTTGTGATCAGTCTTATGATCTTGGGGATGCTATTAGAGAGGAAAGGTTGTATATGAATTACTTACCACTTAATTAATCTTAAAAACTACATTTTAAGTTATAAAGGACATGTGTCAACAATTACCCTTCTAATGAGACCAAACATAATCGACAAGAAAACTATAGCCTGTCCTCAAATCTACAAAAACATAGTCCCATATTAGCCCAAGAATCCTATAGCCTCTACTCAAACCAAAAAAACCATGGTTACAATGTCACTCTTTCAGACATGGAGTACAATGTTATTGAGAACATGAAGGAAACTTTAAAGATAGACGTTTGTATGCATGGCATCAGAAGAAATATCTATTAGAGATATTTACTTTTGAAAACCTTTATAAATTGCCTAGATCCACAATAGAAAAAAAAAATAGTTAATTACTTAAATAAACAAAGAACTACTAAAATAAAAAGAAAGTACGAAATAAGCATGCAAAAACAACACAAAAATTGAGGATAATTGGAGATGGCATACACAAACATTTGAAGTCACAATCTCCTTCTTTCCTCTTGATCTTTAAAAAATTTAATTACAATATGCATCACTATCTAGTGGATTCAAGAGCATGATCTAATGTGATTTCTTATTTTATCTACAAAAATATCAATGTTGTTCCTTCTCAATGTAATGCATGCATTATTCATTTATAAAGACCATATGTGAAATTCATTGGCAAACTTAAGGATGTCATGATTAGGTCATCTTTAGATGCTCAAGTTTGTCAAATTATGAATATCGTTGTCATGGATATCCTAAAAGCTTTTGGTTTGTCGTTGACTAGGTCATGGTCACAAAAATTACAGGGATATTTCACCACGGATTGGTCATACATGTGAATACCTTATAAAGGACAAGAAAATCAAATCAAAGTTGACCATGAGGATCACATGAAACATAATGGGACATAAATGTAAAGGAAAAATGAACCTCTTAATTTTAGACAATCAACTTTTCCGAAATATTTCCTTGAAACTGGTTTTTCAGTGTTATGCAACACAATAATAACCTCTATAATAAGAAATGCCTTCTAAAATAATTTGTTACATATGCATTAATAATCATTATTGTATTATATTAGTTGGATAACTTTATTTCTTCTAGTGTAATCATAAATACTAACATTTTAACTTTGTTATTTGATGGCTCCAAGTCATAAGAAGGAGCTAGGACAGGTTGCATCCTAATTTATGCACATACCAAGTGAACTTAAATTTCCTACATGTTATAGTTTGAATACACCAACAACACAATTGATAATGAGGCCTTTATTCCTGGTCTTAAATAAGCTATTGATATAAAGGTAAAATAAAGTGCTTGAAAGTGTTAGGCGATTTTAAAATATTCATGAGACATGTAAGGAATTTTTTACAACATATTTCCCCCATTTCCAGAATTATGAGTCAGAGATTTAGAATTTGTTCAACTTTGATTCATTTAATATTACTTCCATCCATGACTCCAAGAATGTATGTATTGATAATTTGGTCAAATTTGCCTCTAGGTTTGCTCCATTAAATGATGAATTTATATTGAATTGAGTTTTAGGCCCCTTATACCAAATAATAACACAAGCTAGAGGGTTTGATTATGGAAAAAAATATTACCAAATTCCTCAGTAACACGGACATTTTCAAATATGTAATTATAGATGACAAGGATCATTCAAAATCCATGCAAAATTGTAAATATGACTTAAGAAGTGATATAGATAATTCCACACCTAAGAAAATCCTAATGTTGGAAATATGCTTGATCTTCATAGCAAATTTAGAAAACTTCAACATCTACAAAACAACTCTTCTATGAGCTATGAGTTGTCAATTTGGTCACTAAAGAAAGTCCCAAGAATATCAATCTTGGGACTTCTTGTTTAGAAGTAGAAAAGTAAGCATACATTTATTTGTTTAGAAAGTACACAAATGTATTTTCCTACATTTATTGACGCTTGGATACTTCTGATATGAAGACCATTAACCTTAAAGGAGATGCAAATTTGTTTCAACAAAAATTATCTGAGTTGCATCCAAACCTTGAACTATTGGATGCAAAAATCATCTTCAAGGTTCATCATTCTACCTAGGCTACAAATTTGGTCCCAATCAAGAAAAAGTTAGGATAGACCAGGACATGCCTAGATTTTCAAAATTTAATAATGTTAGATAAGGATAACTACTCTATACCTACAATGGAGTAGATTTTATAGCTTGTTTCTTGGTATGAAATGTTCTCATTATTAGCTTTTTTTCTAGTTACAATCAAGTCTTGACAGTTGATTTTAGCTAACTTGAAACAACATTTCACACAAAGTGGGGAGGATTTGATTACCAAATAAAGCCTTTTATTTACTGAATATAAGAAGCATGTTTCAACAAGGAATGGACATAACTTTCAAAGGACTAATAGGTCATAACATTATGGTTTACCTTGATGATATCACAACACCTATATTTTTGAAGCATATTTTTGAAAGGTGTCAAAATACAGTTTCAAACGTAAAATTACTAGGACATATCATATAAAAAGATGAAACATTTGTGGACATAGAAAGAACCAAAGAACCAAAGCCACCATGAAGATTTCTAAGCCCAACCATAACAAAAATCAATGCAGTCCTTCTTTAGTAAGATAATTTTTTCCCTAAGGTTTGTAGTTGACTTTCTTGAAATTGTAAAACCTTTGAAGAATGTGATAAAGAATGATTTTATAAATGAAATTTGGCTGTCAAGGAAGCATTTAAAAAAACATTAGAGGAAATTTCATCCTAAAAGTGCTCATGAAAATTTTCACGTAATTGCCATGTTATAATATGTAAACCAATCAAAATTATTTAAATTTAAAAAGAGGTACATGTAAATACTTTGGAGGGAGAGAATAAAAACTACTTTTTTACTTGTATTTTCAGTTTATCGCCTTATAGCTTTACCCAAATTTAAGTGTATACACTCATTGGATGCAAAATTAAATTCCACATCCAACGAGTACCCATTATGCATACTTTTGAGAAGACCCACATTGACAAAAAATGAAGATACATTAAAAAAGTGTGTTCAACTTGATTTTTTAATGTATCTTCATTTTTTATCAATGTGGGTCTTCTCAAAAGTATGCATAATGGGTATTCGTTGGATGTGGAATTTAATTCCGCATCCAACGAGTGTCTACACTTAAATTTGGATAATTGATAAGGAGATAACCAAAAATACAAGTAAAAAAAAAGTACTTTTGTTATTTTCCCTCCAAAATTCATAATTTTATTATTTTTCCTTAGGATGCCACTTTTATGCTGAATTTCCTCTAATGAGGATGCAATAGTCACTAGCTTAGCATTAGACAATAGAAATTTCAGTAAAAAAATTCACTATATTCATTTACATTTGAGCATTCCCTTGTAGCAGTGTTCACATAGAAGATGACCAAGGGAATGATTGTTGAGTTTGATTCATGGGCACTTGTCTATAGGGAGCTAAGATGAACTATCTAGCGATTGAAAAAAATAAGCGAGAATTCTATATTTTTAAGGTTGTCAAACAATTCATACCCTATATTTTAAAACCCATATGAAAGTTATTGTACTCCACCCTAATGTGGGATCACTATTTGTACAAAAATAACTTGGTGAATATAGGGGAAACAAAGGATAGCCTTTAAGACAGATGATATAGAACTTAATCCTACAACTATACTTAGGGGAAAAGGTTTATGCACATTAGTAACTAAAGCATTGGATGCAAATGAGTCATTGGAAGAAGGCTAGGAACATGAGATGTCTCTTTATGTGCAAGTTGTCTTATATGTTCCTTCTAATACAAGCTCCTAATATAATGAGATAAGGAAATAATTGTAACATGGAACTACTCCTAGCTATCTAAATTTGAGGCAAAGGAGAATGTTAAGTCTCAAGTCTTCATAGTACCAATTGAATAATGATATCTTCTTTTGTGGAAACTATTACTAAGTGCTCCTACATGTTGACCCGCCATTTCACAACCCAAACTTTCGAAAGGAATTCTCACTATATACATTTACATTTGATCATTCCCTTTCGGCATTGCTCACATGAAAATATGATCAAGGGAATTAGTGCCTTCTTCCATTCATGAGCACTAATCTACAATGAGCTAAGCTAAACTATATAGTAATTCATAAGAACATCTTCATTATGTAAGGTCATCAAACAGTTCAAACCCTATATTTTAAATAATCATACTAAAGTGATTATACCCCACCTAGTTTTGAGATCATTGTTTGTAAAGAAATAACTTGGTGGGTGAAGAGGAAACTAGATGAAAACGATCCATGAATATGATCTAGGATTCAAGCTTGGAACTTTAGTTAAAGATCAAGGTCTATATAAATTAGTAGCTAAAGCTTTGGACCCAATTGATTCATTATAATAATGCTAGGACAATAAGATATATATTTGTGTTCATTAAGTATTATATGTTCTTGTTGATACAAACACTCGATATAATGACCTAAGGCAAAACTTTCAAAATGGAACTACTCCTATCTATCTAAATTTCAAGAAAAAGTGATAGTCTATGCTCAAGTCTTTAGAGTACCAATTAATTAATGACATTGTGTTCTACAGAAACTATGATCAAGTGCTCTTAAGATATCTTAAGAAAAAATATGCTAACAAAGTCCTCATAGAAATACATGATGGACTTGTTGGGGACACTTCGCTACGGAGACAACAACTGAGAATATTTTCTTTATTTAATTAAAAAAATGTTTCTGTATCAAATGAAAAAGGCATAATTATATCAATAATTTCAATTGCATATAACAAATGCATATATACAATTTCTTAACTTAAAATCTAATTTCTACATTCAATGATGGATGAAATGTGTAATCATGACATTCTAAGAAGTATATTTTTTTCTTAATTAAAGAAATGCTGGTGATATCAAATTGAAAGGCAGAATGACATGGTTCATTTCAAATGCATATATACAATCAGTAAAGTTAAAATTTAATTTATACAATAATTAATGGATTAAATAAGTATTCCTCCATTCCAAAATGGGTTTGAAGTTTATTTTTTTTCATATATTTCAGCTTGATATCCACTTATTGTCATGGCAGAACATAGTGCATATCTCGCAAATTGTAAGAATACAAGTGCATGTTTTTACATAGTGGTGGGACACGTGACAAACTCGAAGTGGCTATGGAAAAATGACAAAGGCCCAAATAGAACCACTCCCTTAAATAAATGCCTTTGACGTAATTAAATTCCATCTAACACACGACGTGTTTAAAATTGTTTGTTGTACTTTGGGACAATCTCAAACATATATATAATGTAATGAAATACAATGTTGGATGCCCTCCACCTATTCTCACTGAGAACACCCATTAACCGACAATCATTGAAGTTGCGAGGGTTGCCCCAATCCTCCTATTCTCTTCAACTTCACACACCCACTTGTGTTCAAATACCTTGAAGATAACAATGATTCCATACATGGAAACTCCTCCAATTTCTTGCAATGAACAATCACCAACTTTTGAAGTTTTAGAAGATGACATATCATATGTATTTTCGTCAAATTATCACAAACCCTAAATGATAAACAAAATATGTTACATGTGTATATTTTTTAATTCCAAATATTATATTTGTTACCCACAAGCAAAATTTTTAAAATCAGCAAAAAGAGCAAGTATAATAAACTTCAGAAATAATATCATTCACAATTTGAGCAAGAAGGTTTACATCACAAAGAGGAAGAAGGGTAATTGCACATTTTGACAAGGGTAACAACATTAGAATCAGAATATGATCCAGTAGTGTTATCACTCCAACAATGTTACCAAGAAGGTGAAGAAGGAAACATTGGATCCCATACATCATTTTACCTGAAGAGGAGTAAGGTTACACTTCCAACCTAAATTTTAAATTTAGACCAAAAAATTTTGTACAAAATAATTCAATTTAGAGATAAGTGAACAACCAAATTTGGATTAAAATTTGTATAGGATAGTTGAAAATTCACATTATTACCAGGATGTAGATGCAAATGCAAATGACATATTTGAGTAACCTATGAAAATTCTTCAATGTTGACATCCAAGTGCATTGAAAGTGTAATCCTTTTTTATGTCCACCTTTCCTTACATTATTATTTGTCTAACCAAGGCATTGACTTTAGACATGAGTTGGGGAATGTTTGTTTCCATCAAAATATCTTTCAACCAATCCAAAAAAAACATCAAACAAGTACTTTCATTTTGCAAATAAACCTTCTAAAATTTAGATTTTTCATTAAATCAAATAAACAACCATTCTCTTTTTTACTAGGAGACTAAAATGCATTTTGATTAAAATAAAATTGCATATAGAAGAACAAGACATATCTTGAGGTCAACAATCAAGAATCTAGTTGCTCTGTTCAGGAGAAACTTAGCTAGAATGTTAGACAAGGTATCTTCTAGGCAATCCTAATTCCTCAAGATTTTAGAAGTAAAACTAAAAACTTACTATACCCTTTAATACTTTGATTTCCCATTCGGAGAAGCTACCATGTATCTAAAGATCATCATTTATAACCTATTACCTAAAACCATTCCTATGTTGTCTCCATTAAAATAAGCATCCTTTCCAATGCCCCATAATTCCAAAGGAAAGTGAATTTGGGCAATCATAAAACCCAAAGTTCAAAAAACATTTATATAAGCAATTTTCATGCCAAAATCTAGCCAAGTGACACCAACATTTACATGTTGAATTAGAATATTTCAAATGAAGTAAAAAATATAGTGCAAATTATGAAATGTTTTGTATAAAAAAAAGCATTATGAATTATGCAATATACCCAAAACTGAAAGATTCTACATTTATCTATGTATTGCATATTGCATATGGTTTTCATAATGTTTTAAACAATTATGTTGTATATATTGGCTTCAAAACAAATTTGGTATCCATACTTCATTTACATTTCATAAAAAGAACAAAATCCCTGAATCAAATAAGTTGTATCCATTTATAGTTTGGAAACAGGCCACACAAGTTAAATTTTCCATAATAGCATTCAAAGGAACAGGCTTGGAAATCAATTAATTAGAAGAAAATCATAATAGGAGATCAAAAACCAATTTATTCGACCATCAAATCATACATTTTGATACTAAGATAATAAATTTGATAAATCAAAGAGTGGAATTTCATTTAGGTGTGAGCCTAAAAAAATGCAAGTATTCAAAGTGATTACAACTCAATTGACCAAAACCAGTGCAAAAAATTCCTTGGCATAATGCCAATATTTGGATAATTGACGTTACTTCAAAATAAGTATTTTTTAATGCCTAGATTATTATTTTGTCTTATTGGCTAGGATACTACAATGAAATGAGAACTATTCTACCGAAATTAAAGAAAGATGTTAATAAATGTGTAAATGTTGCAGGACTGACTCAACTTGGGAGAAACTCAAATTATTGAGTCAACTAGAGGCCACATTAAAGCTAAAAACTCATGATAACATGATTACGTCAACAAGGATTGAACAACAAAAGGAATTTATCAACACAAAATTTGAGAATTAGTACTACTAAGTATTACATTTTTCATCTTTGAAGCATTTACAAGCTGGAAATATGTGTTTCATGTAAGCATTTTGGTCGCCTATGGGCTAAATCAAATGGTGGGAAGCACCAAGGTCTAATTATTCCTTTTAACAACACCATTCTACTAAGGTGTGTAACTTACATATCTATGTGAAAAAATATCATTATGTGACACGTAACATTCAAAGATGTTGCCCATAAATTCTCCTTCATTCTCTAACCTTAAACATTTCAAAGGTTTATCACATTTCTTTTCCACCAATACCCTCTATTCTTTGATTTTTTCAAAGACGTGATCTTTATTTTTTGAAGAAATACATACAAGTATACCTAGAAAAATATTTAGTGAAATTCAAGTCAAAATGCACCTTGCACATGGTAGTGATGGATTATTTAGGGAATACAGGGCACTCTAGACAAGTTTCTTTAAATCTTTGTTATCCAATATTTTCTTGTTGCAAACACTACTTAGTGGCAATTCCCAATCACATGCCCTTCGCATACATTATCAAAGAAAACAACTTTAATCAATAATATTTCTTATAGCAACCTACACAATTTGAATGTGTGGGTTTTCACAGTTGTTAATCGTGTTGTTGATGCAATTCTTATGGATGTACACTATGTAGAGTTTTTTAAAAGCTTTGAACTAAAATGTCAAAAAAACTATATCCCTAACGATGGGTGGAGTGTCCACTCAAAACATCAACCATTTGAAAACTCTACACAGTTTACGTCTAGAAAAAATATATCAACAACACAACCTACATAATTACCTAGTTATCAACAAAATAATCCAAACTGCATCATTGTAAATCCATTCATTCAATATGTTTGTACTAATCAACTTAACATCAAAATATTTTATCGTTCACTAATGTATATTATTGAACAAACAATTTGATTAAAAAAAATGATTGCACCAAGAGGCAGTCTAGAGGGAGCAGATGTTGTAGTGTATATAAATAAGAGAAAACATTTAGTATTATTGTTTTGTCAATAAACCTTACACCACAACATAAGCTTTAAAAAAATGCCTCAACCAGCAATAGCATCTACGCAATACCAAACTTCAGGTGCCACCTCCATCTCTTCTTAACATTTTTTAAATATGTGTATTATAAATCAATCACATAAATGTATTGATTGCCAACACGTTTCGAACCAACCAATGTAGTTCATCATCTAATCGTCCTAATGATGAACAACATTTATTGGTTTGAAATGCGTTGGCAATCAATACATTTATGTGATGGATCTCGAAGACAAATATTGAAATAGTTCTACTCACAAAAGCCTCCATTTAAATCTTCATAACATTGTTTTATAAGTTCCAAAACTAAATTAAATTTCCAAACATTTTCAATCCTATATAAAATATTTATAATTACATACTAACACACATTTAATCACGTGCAACAATACATACATGTTTAAAACTAATTACCAGTTATTTAACATGAAGTGTTCTCTTATCAATTTTATACATTTTACACGTCCAAAAACTAATTACAAGTTATTCAACATAAAGTGTCCCCTCATAGATTTCATATATTTGTTATTTCACCCTATAATAAGTACATTTTACATCTCCAAAAAACTAATTACAAGTTATTCAACATAAATTGTTCCCTTATAAATTTTATATATTTGTTATATCACCCTTCGAGATTGATTCAATGGACGAGTTATCACAACCTAAAAGTGTTCCTGGCAGATTTTTATGTTTTTATTAGGTCACTCTTCCACATTGATTCAATGGACGACCATTGGGTTACTTTGAACTATTCATTTGCAATGGAAGTCATATCAAGTTACTGCATTTGTTTTGCAATGAACCGTCAATGACCATGGGATGAACATGGAAGTCATTTGCATTGGGTTACTTTGAACTATTCATTTGTTTTGCAATGAACCATCAATGAACATAGAATGAACATGGAATTCATATCAAGTTACTGCATTTGCTTTGCAATGAACCATGAATGACCATGGGATGAACATGAGTTAGGCCGTGACAGTTCATTCCAACTTGATTTATTACACACATGTTTTTGTAACAAATGTTGTAAGATGTATAAAAGCCTGCGCAATGTTAAGGTCATTTTTTTTAAGTTGGAGTATTTTAATTGTTTCCGTTAAGATGGTTGCAGTTATCCCAAACTAATTCTCAAAACCAACCAGTTGAACTATCCATCCTTATAAAATGAAGTGATGTCAAAGAATTTTATGAAAAACATTAACTTTATTATGGGAAACAATTTTTTTTGATAGAATAGTACATTTTGTTCTTCTTTCCAATTCATCATCACTTATCATGACAGTGACCATTTTGGGTGAATGCTATGTATGGTAGATTCTCATGTTTTCTAGTATGTTTGTTGAGCCAAGAAGCTCATTCTCTTGGATTTAGAGACGTCTAATTACAATAATTAGGTTGGACATGCGTGCATTATGATTATGATATCAAATACTGTCAGCAAGATTACATTTATGTAATGATTAAATATGCCAAATAATGTGATTAATTAAGTCATGGCATTAAACGTATTTAAATAAGGATTTGGATACAAATACATATAGAATATTGTTAATCAATTATAATTGTTAATGGACCGATTATAATTGATTGAAATAATAGCA
>APFE030758212.1:0-10543 GCA_000404065.3 Pinus taeda | reverse complement strand
AAGCAAGTGGTTGACAATAACACAAAAGAATTAGAAGAATGTAAGGAAAGAACATGAATTTCCTGAAACAGAATGAACATGAGGAATTATATTTAAAAGGTGGGAAACATAACCCCTAGTTGCCCAAATAGTAGTACTGTAAATCAAGTTAAGATATTAAATATGGTAAACAAAGTTGAGTTTCTATGTCTAAAATCTCTGGCAAAATTGATTGAAACAAATGCTACCAGTTGCAATGGAGGGAGATGTGTGGGTAAAACTCTTTTGTAACCGATATATATATATATATATATATAGGAAGAGGTGCATGAAATGGCGAGGCCGTGGGAATTTATAAATTCAGAAAAATCTAAGTGTGAACAAAGGAAATAATATTGTAAGATGTAGTAATACACTGAGGACGATGTAAATTTAAGGGCCAGAGTATGTAACCCCCTCCATTATATTCTCTACTAACCTAAGTTAAGAAAAGCTAGGTCCAAGGTGTAACAATGAAAGTAAATACTTTATGCTTAAATAAATAAAGCTAATATAAAACGGTTGGAATAGGGGACACCCAGAGATGACGTTCTTTCCAAATAAAATCCCATCAATGAATGGGAATGGATGATTCTTTCATGATAAGACTTCTAGATCCCATTTTAGATAAGTTTAATGGATTTGGAGATAATTAATCATTAATTTACTTGACCATAACTAGGTCAGATTTGGGTTTTGCAGTCAGTGTCTTTAGTGAATTCATTTCAAAGACCCTTAAGGACCATTGGGTTGCAACAAAAGGCATCTTAAGGTATCCTCAAGGAACCTTACACATTGGTATTAAATATACTGATTCATTTGATGTTAGAGTGACAGGTTTTTCAAATTCATACTAGGCCAGAAAACTAGATGACTGACGATCCATAAAAGGTTATGCATTCAACATTGTTTCTGGGGTCATTGCATGGAGCAAAAAGAAGCAGAACATTGTATGCTTGTCTTTAGTAGAAGCCAAGTATCATGCAATGTGTGATGTGAAGAAGTTTGGTTGAGGAGACTTCTCCATGATTCAAAAGAAGAACAAAATATGCAAGAATTATCAGATGTGACAACCAGAGCTTGATCAAACCTACAAACAATCGAGTGTTTCATAAAAACACAAAGTCTATTGATACGCATTTTCACTTTGTTAGAGAGAAAGTTCAGTCAAAGGAGTTTTATATTGAATATTTTAATACTTATGATAATGTTGCATACATTTCTACTAAGCCCCTCGGAAAAATTAAATTTAAGTTATCTAGGAAGATGTTAGGAGTACTAGTCAACCCTTTCTCCATTAAAGGGGAATTTTCAAATTTCACTTTGTTAGAGAGAAGGTTCAGTCAAAGGAGTTTTATATTCAATATTGTAATACTTGTGATAATGTTGTAGACATTTTTACTAAGTCCCTTGGAATAATTAAATCTAAGTTATTTAGGGAGATGTTAGGAGTACTAGTCAACCCTTTCTCCATTAAAGGGGAGTGTTGAACTTAATGGAGAAATTATTATTGGAGAGAGTTCATTCATTAGTTTTGTGTGAGACTTAGCTTAGGGATTAGTTTCTACATTCTACGTCGTTGTTCTAACTCTCCTACTTGCATGTAAACTACATATATTCTTGATTATTAATGATGAAGTGTAGAGTGTTTTTGTGAGCTGCACAAATTCTTGAATATATATTTGTTTTGTTTGATCTCTAACATCTATAATACCTTGTTAAATATGGTTGTGTTGTTGATTGCTTATAAGTATTGTTGTGGTGACTTGCCTTCTAAACTTTAAAGTAAGCATACTAGTTGGTTGACCTAGTATTTGCTAGGTCATTATACCATAAAGAAACTAATTTTGTTCTTGAATATGTATATATACCATATCTTTTCAAATTATAGTAACATGAAAATTTACCTCTCATTATGTCTTTTAGGTAATAATATTAAATTAACATCTATTTAATAACTATCACCAAATGACATATATTAATTAATACTTATCATAACTAAAAATATTAATTAATAATTAAAATCATAATTATAATCATTACAATATTTTCCATATTTATAAAATTAGAAATATTTGTAAAAAAAAATAAAAGGTGCTATGTTCAAAATATTAACTTCATGGGATGCCATCTACGTTTTTTTATCTATAGGTGGGCACTCCACTCTGAAAATTAGAAAAGTGTATTAGTTTAACCGAAAAGAACTAAATATTGTGTTTGAAAAATATATAGGAAAGTTCAACAAATATGATTTTCAGATACCGTGAGAACAGTTACATTATTTTGAGCAACTAGGGAATCGATGACATTTTAGAAGAAGTACTCTTAACTATTTCGTTTCACTCGACTATATATTGTGTATATACAAAACACTTTTATCTATCTTCCCACATGCTCCCTTAAATAGGCAACATCTTGCATTTGCTATTGATAAAGAAACTATATGCCAATTAAAACGCTTAACTGGTTTTTGTGATTGTAGAGAAATTCATGTCAGAGAGTCTAAATAGTTATTTCTCCTCTAAAACGATGGATTGTATATATGTGTATATATGTTATTTACTCCGTCGAACTTGTGATAGGGATACTGGGCTTTTATTTGTAATCCAAACTACCATATATCTGTAATTCCCCTAACATGAACATTTAGATCTTTATCTCAACATGAATATAAACTCCAAAATATGAAAATATTTATAGTCAATCACACTTTTAATTAATTCCAAATAACTGATTTAACAAATATTCTTAAAATTATCTTAAAAAAATAAAATCAATTATTCAATAAAAAAACATGAAAATACTTTTTTTTACGGAACAAAACATTTGAAAACACCTTTCACACATTAAAATACTTCCGCATGGGCAAAAAATGCATATGTAAAGCCGATTCCTTGTTTAATGCGTATGTTTTTTAACAAGGGACAAATTCGTGGCGTAGTGTAGAAACGACCACATTTAAATTTAGTTTCCCTCCGATTCAGATAGTAATGACACGTTATTGATTCGTTATGATGTCAGAAAATATTCCACCACTATATGGGACCACTGCGTAGCACGAGGAGGATCAAGGGACCATTATCCGTCATTGTTTTGTTACGATGTCAGAAAATATTTCAACTGTCTTCGTGAAATATTTACTTCGTTAGAAAGATGCTTTCCAAGAACTTATTATTGTTCAACTTTTTCGAGGAACATTATGCAACGTAGATACATGGTTAGTGTTTAAATGTATCATAAAATTTTAATTGAAGAACCGGATCAATAATAAAATTATATTAAGCGTGGTTTCTTATATAATTCAGTTATAAATTTTTAAAATAAAAGGTTTACATGAGGTTAAATTAATAAGGGTGGTTTCTTACATAATTCAGTTATAAATTTTTAAAATAAAAGGTTTACATTAGGTTAAATTAAATTTTATATTTTTTAAGATTTAAATTATACGTAAAAAATATGGCTTAATTAAATTATTTTATTTTCTAAAATTTGATTATTTTCTTTTTTTTATATAGTTTTTTTCAATATAATATATTTTAAATTTATTTATTTTGTAATTTACTAAATTTTTAACTTAATCTTATTAATAAATCTATATCTTAAAATAAAAATAATTAGATATATATTTTTAATTGATTTTTCTAATTTAATATAAAAGTTTAGATTTTATTTGTATATTAAATAGTTATAATTTATTATATATAAATTTGTGGGGCATCTCAATTGGTGACCAACTTGTTATGAAGTATTATGTAAATCATGAGATTTAAGGTTGACATCTATGTGTGGGTCAAGCCAACGAAGAAATAGTATTATATATCACTTTTAAAAAGTGATACAGTAAAATCATGAGGTTCAAGGTTCAAGTCCCCTTAATAAATAGTATTATATATCGCTTTTAAAAAGTGATATAATAGTATATAGTTCAAGTACATCTAATGGTTAAGAGCATGCCAGAAGCTCAAATCCCAAGCTATAATGGCTATCAATATGTAACATAATCCAAAAACATGGCCAATAATGTAATCCTACAATGGGTATTAAAAGTGTGAAGTAAATAGTGAAGCCAAAAAAGAAATAGTATTATATATCGCTTCTAAAAAGTGATATACTACTATATAGTTTGAGTAGATATAATGGTTAAGAGCATGACACAACTTCAAATCCCAAGGTAAAATGGATATCAATATGTAACATAATTCAACAACATGGCTAATAATGTAATCCTATAATGGGTATTAAAAGTGTGAAGTAAATAGTGATGCATTTGGTCTTGATATTGGCATCAAGAAAACCCAACAAAGATTATTTTTCACTAAAATTTTCCACTAATATTATTTTTTTGTTGAAATATGCATGCAAAAAAATATTCTTATAAATAATCACAATATAACTTGTAATAAACTTATAATTTTGTTATTATTATTTTTTTTTAATCTAGGAAATGTGATAGGTATTATGGGTTACTAGTTTTGATGATTATCATGGATTGAATTTTATTTGCAATTAGATCCATTTAATTTATATGACTTCGCTAGTTTGTTAATTTGTGTTAATATTTTCTTTTAACTTAAATTGAAAATAAACTCCAAAATAGATATGCCTATAATTTACTAATCATAAGAGTATATATTTCATAGTTATAATTTAATTATCAAGTTGATGGCATATATTTAAACCCCATGGAATATGTTTTAACGTTCATAGTAATATTGACATATTTCACCACTAAAATTTTCCACTAAGATTTTTTGTTGTTGTTGAAATATGGATGAAAAAAATATTATTTATAAACAATCACAATATAGTTTGTAATAATGTTATAATTTAGTTAATTTCCATGTTTTTTTAAGCTATGGAATGTGATAGGAATATTGGGGTAACCATTTTGATGGTTATCATGGATTGAATTTTATTTGTAGTTCAATCTATTTAATCTATATGGCTTCCCTAGTTTGTCTTAATTTAATGTTAATATTTTCCGTTAACTTAAATTGAAAATAAAATTGAAAATATATATGCCTATAATTATGCTAATCATAAGAATAGATCTTTCATAGTTATAATTTAATTATTAGGTTCATCGTAGGTATTTAAACCCCGTGAAATATGTTGGAATATTCATGGTAATATTGACATATCAATTATAATATTTATTTTCATGTTAAATATACTCTATTAATTAAATTACCTCACATTAATTAATTTAAGAAGATGGAATATCAACACATCATATTGGGCATGTGGTATTTCTAAGCCATGGTAATGTAATGATGCAAGAGCATCAAGGGTATTTTTTTTTGTAAATATGTTAGAAAAGGGGGTGTGACAATTTGTAATATTTTATTTAATTAATTTGTTATTTTAAATAAAATAGGAGAAAATGAGGATTTTCTAAATATCCTTTTATTAATAAAAGGATATGAGAGAATTTGACTAGTTAAGGATATAAACGGATAAGATTCTAGATGATAGGATTTGTTGAGATATTTTAGTGGTATTGAGGAATTAAGGGGATTGAGCATTAAATTAGATTATTTTTAAAATTTGTATAAATAGGAGGGGGTTTTGAGAGAAAAATACATTGAGATTGTGAGTGAGTGTGATTTTGAGAGTAGGCTTGAACAACAAGGCTGTAAGCCTTCAACAATTGTAAAGGGCCACAGAAATGAAATATCTGGCCAACAAAAGTTTTTCGATCTGCATAATCAATGTCAACTGCACTGGACTGGGTACGAATAAATGGTGAATTATTATTGTTAATGTGTTGGTCTGCGGTACAATGATAAAAGTTGACATATTATGTGAATCAAGTTATTGAAGCCGTATACAGGTGAAACTGAAATCAATATATTTGAAATTGTATGAATTTACAATACAAAATGGTTGTCTGTGTAGTGGTATGGAGTGGCATCGTTTATATGAGTCGACATTGATAGAACTGTGCTTCGGCCTGTTTTAAATTAAATGGATCTGATTTATGTCTCACATTAAAATTAATGAACTTGGTGGTGATTTAATCTATGTTGAAAGCGCAGGTTTTGAATTCATTTACTGTGTAATGTTGGATTGATTGAAAACAAGTGGAATTGTGTTATATATAGCGTGGAATCCAATTGAGAGTATGGAAATCGACTTTTATGGATCTGCTGGTATTGTTGAGGGAACAAAATGGAACGTAGAGATCGAGTGGGAATGATTTGTTTGTTAAAATTGACATTGATTTGTGAAAGAGTATGTTTGCAGGAGAGACCGTTAGCGTTGGAGAATTGTTTGCAGAAAGCGACCGTATTGAATTGAGGAAAAATCAGCGTTGAACATAAGTCTGGAAAAACTCGTTGAAATTTAGCATTGAGGAAATGGTGAAGTTGTAATAATCATTAAGAATTCATTCCAGAATTGCAGGATAGAAATCGTGGAGCGGAACGTTAATAACCAGATGCATAAGTAGTGAAGGTTGCGTAGCCCAGATTATTGATTGGGGAGGTAAGTTGAATGATCAGATTGTTGGTTTAGTATAGACTTTGGATTGAAAGCACTGATATTAAAGACCGTATGAGCCAGCATCATTTCTAATTCAAATGAATAAATTGAAGATGTGGGAGACTGCGTTGAAATCAGTTTATTGCAGTGGAAGTGTTGTGGAAGGTACGTAATTGTAGAGCAGATTTTTGTTATTGAGCAAAATGTTTATAGAAACTGCCATAAGTTTGGTAAGCGGAATTGGAAGGGCGCACTTCTATATATATATATATATAATTGATATTTGGTTGACTATACTGAAAGGTTGAAGTTACATAGTCTTGTGCAGGCCCAAACATCATTAAAATGGTGATGTTGGGGGTCTTTAACACTTAGGGGCTTTGAATAAGATATATGGGGGGAAGAAACATTGGATGAAGAGAACGAGTGGCTATTGAAAATTATGAAAATAAAAGTTTGGAATTTTTTGTTTCTTGGTCCTGAAGTAGGTAACTCCTCTTAGAGGAAAAAAGCACTGAAGCTAGTTTTGGGCTGTTGTCATCAATAGGCTATAAGGTTATGCAATAATACAATAATGGCTAGTTCAGGGAAAGGCAAGGCAGAGACAAGAGACTCCAGGAGAGTGAGGTTGAGGATGAGCTGAGAAATCTTGGAAAACACAGTGGGAGGAAACCAGTTGGCAAACTGATCCAATAAATAATTATTGCATATGTGGGTGGCACCAAAGAGGAGATTCAACAACTCATTCCTAAGTGGGAGGATGACATCAACAGATTTGCGAAAGTGCGGGCAGTGGATGTGGAAGAGTGGAAAGTATTGGCTCCTGATCTGAGACACACTCGTGGTAGAGAATCACAATATAAATAGACTCTACGCATGTATTGGCTCCTTAAATGCCTCCTAGCAAAGGTGATGGAAAAAATCTGGATGGTCATCTTAGTCAAATCTAGAAAACATTCTCAAGCATGTTCTTAGTTACCAATCTTCTTAGATCAGTGTGAGGGACCCAACCCTGGGTAACTTGACATCGACTGATCAGGATAACTAGGAGGATGAAGTCATAGTCTTTTTGCTTAAGTTTTTATGTGGATAGCATTTCCGTCCCAGTTTGTAGTAGTTTATATATCTAGAAAGACAACTCATGGTTGTGTACATGATAATCAAGTATATATAGCTTGAATATATAAAATAACCACTTTTTGCTACTAGATGGCGTATAATGCGGTTTTGTGGTCAACAAACCTGCTTTTCCAACAAGAAGTTTGAGATCACCTAATTAAGCTAAGTGGTTGTAACCTGCTTGCAGATACCATAATGAAAAAAAAGGATCTACCATTCTTAACAAAAGAAATAGATTCTTGAACTTTGTATTTAAAAAAATATATATTTTGAAAATTATTAACATTTTCTTAATCTTAATCAAATTAAATTAAATTAAATTAACATAGTTTTATTATTTACATCTTTTTAATTGAATTCAAATCCAATTAAATTAAAATATATTTTTTATTTAACATATTTTATAATATATTTTTAAATCGTTAAACTTATTTTAAAAGATCGAATTGAAAAAATAGTGTCATCCCTACAATTCCTATATTTGCTAGTATCTTTAAACAAAAATAAATTCCATATCTTCAAAATTTAGTCTACCAACCTTTAACATGTCTAATAATTTAAACAAAATTAGTGAATGTTGTCAAAATTAAGTTTATCTTTCCCATTTAAAATTAAACTTAATAGATATTTTTGAATAAATATTTAAATTCAAGTTATATAATTTGATGCTTTTTAAGCCCACTAAGGTATTGACATAATTGGTATATAAGTAAACTCAAATGTTTAATTAGATAAAGTAATATTTATTTTTAATTATATGTAATTGTTAATTTTTAATATATTTTAATATTGCTAATTTATTAATTTTTATGTTTAAAAATAAATTTTAAATAGTTAAATAAAATGTTATTAATTTTTTTAATGCTACATGTTAAACTAATAATAAATATAGATAATTGTATAATTTATTTTAATATATTTGTAATTTCATACTGTGTTTCAAAATAAATTTTAAATAATTAAATAAATTGATATTAATTTTTGTAATGTCATATGTTAAATTCATAATAAATATATATTTCGTATGCTTTGCGAATATAATTTTTTAAGTTTTATTCTGAATATAAAACATATAATAATATAATTGTTTGTTGTCGAGCTTTTTGATATAATATAGTTGTTTGTTTTATGTGTGTGTGTGTGTGTGTGTGTATCTATATATATATATATGATGATGGTGGTGGTGGTGGTGATGGTGGTTAACGTCCACTCAAACCGAACATTTTTCTATCAGACCTAAAGAGACAAATTATTTATTTTGATTTAAGATTTTATTCCTATGCTCAAAAAGCTTGGAGAGAAGCCTCGTGAGCTCACTATAATTTTGACATTGTAAGACGCTAGGAAGGTCAGTATTGTAATAAAGATTGTAAAACTGAGATCTAATGTGGTTGTAGGTGGGGCACTCTAAGAGGAAGTGGTTTTCATCCTCGATGTTCCTACTCTCACATATATGGCAGATCCTTTCCATCCATGGTGTTTTAGGAATTGCCCAGTGACCTGTTTCACTATGGAGCTCATGAGAATTCATTCTAATCATTGCTATATTAATTTTATTGTTTGATTTAGTTAAATAGAGAGATACTTTTGATCTTCTAGGATGGGGTTGATGACCTTCTTATAATAACTTAATTTTCTTTTAGCAGCTAAATCTTTCTGACACCATATTATTTCTTTGAACTTAGAAGTAACAATATCTTTAATGTTATTAATTTTTTGCAATGCATCATTCTCATTGATCTCCCAATAGTTGAACCAGGCCTTGTATCTTTATGCCACCCCTGATTGAGCCTTAGGTGGTTTTGGTTGGAATTTAAAGCTAGCTTAGGAAGTCTATGATCATCTATGTTATTGAGTTTGTGCTTGTACAGCTGAAACCTAATCATAGCTAGGCTCTCAATAGTGGAAAGACCTGCTTCTATAAGGAGAATAGGATAGGGTGTATTACTTTTAATTTTCATGTTATAAGTTATAAAACTCTTCTGGATTTGCTCAATCTTTTGCCATGATTCTTTGGAGATGCTTCAACCCCAAACCTCACAGTAGTATAAGATAACACGAGTGACTAAAGTTTCAAAGAGGAACTTCTTTTTATCCTTCATTATGAGGTTTTCTATTTTACAATTATTTTCAAGACCAAAATAGGCTTTCTAGCCCCCATTAATCCTTTTCTCCATGCTATGGTTCTAGTTGAGCTTGCGATGAATATCAATTCCTAGGTACTTGTAAGAATACACTTCCTCCAAGTTATTATTTTCATACATAAAATTAGCATAATTTTCCTTCTTGGATTTGATAATCAAAACTTTTTTTTCATTGTTAACAATCATACCCATGGTAGAGAAGAAGTCCTTAAGAAGCGTGAGTTAATTATCAAGATCAGATTGGCACCTTGTGAAAAGAACAATATCATCAGCATAGAGAAGAAGGATGACGACTATCCCATCTAAGATCATGCCATCACATCCTGCTTCCTCTAAATAGCCTTCAAGCTTATCGATGTAAATGCCAAATAGGGTAGGGGAGAGGGGGAAACCTTTTTTAACTCTGATGTTACACTTAATATCTTTCGACCACCCCTCATTGCTCTTTAGCTTGGCAATTACATTCTCGTATAATCTTATAGAGGCAGTTCTCAACTCGAGAGGAACCTTTAGCTCTTCTAATAATTCCAAAGGTTGTATCTAGGAATCGTATTGAAAGTCTTTCTAAAGTCCACAAAGCAACAAAATAAATACGATTTATCATTACGACATTTCTCCACAATGATCCTAAGTGTAACGAGGTGGTCTGTTTTTGAGTGATACCTTCTGAAACCTACTTGGCCTTTAGCCCTCTTACCTTCACTTTCAAGCCATATGCTTAACATATTTTCCAAAGCACTATATATATATATATATATATATATAAACTAACAAGACTT
>APFE030758200.1:86544-143261 GCA_000404065.3 Pinus taeda | reverse complement strand
AGTTTAACCTATGGCATTAAAAAATTAATAACATTTTGTTGAACTATTTAAAATTTATTTCTAAACACAAAATGTATTAAATTAGCAATATATTAAAATAAATTATAAAATTAACAATTACCTATAATTAAAAATTAATACCACTTTATCTAATTAAACATTTAAATTTACTTAGATACTAATTATGTCAAGACCTAAGCGGCCTTAAAAATCATCATATTATATAACTTGAATTTAAATATTCATTCAAAAAGGTCTATTAAGTTTAATTTTAAATGAGAAAATTAAACTTAATTTTGACAAGATTCACTAATTTTGATTAAATTATTGGACATGTTAAAAGTTGGTAGATTAAATTTTGAAGATATGGAATTTATTTTTGTTTAAATATACTATAAAATATAAGAATTGTAGGAATGCCAATATTTTTTGAATTTGATCTTTTAAAATAAGTTTAACGATTTAAAATATATTATGAAAATATGTTAAATAAAAATATATTTTTAATTTAATTTGATTTTTTGTTTAATTAAGAAATATAAATAATTACTATTTTTATCTTATTTATTTGATTTAGATTTAAAAAAATGCAAATAATTTTCATAATAAATTTTTTCAATAAATTCAAGAATCTTTTTTTTTTTTTGTTAAAATTGGTAGATCCTTCTTTTACATTATACTATCTGCAAGCAGGTTACAACCACTTAGCCTCGTTAGGTGATCTCAAACTTCCCGTTGGGAAACCAGGTTTGTTGACCACATAACTGCATTATACACCATCTAGTAGCAAAAAATAGTTAGTTTATATATTCAAGCTATATATACTTGATTATCATGTACACAACCATGACTTGTCTTTCTCTATATATAAACTGCTACAAATTGGAAAGGAAACGCTGTCCACATAAAAACTTAAAAAAAAAGACTATGAATTCATCCTCCTAGTTATCTTGATTAGTGGATGTTGAATTACCTGGGGCTGGGTCCTTGCACTAATCCAGGAAGCTCGGTCACTAAGAACTTGCTCGAAAATGTTTTCTAGATTTGAATGAGATGACCATCCTGTTTCTATAGCTAGGCTTGGATCTTTTGAAATTCTTGCTTGTAGTTTTGAAATTCCTTAATGATAGTCATCCTGATTTGTTCCATCACCTCCCTCAGGAGGCACTTAAGGAGCTAGTACATGTGTAGAGTCTATTGATATTGTGTTTCTCTACTGCAAGTGTGTCTCGGATCAGGAACCAATACTTTCCACTATTCCATGTCCACTGCCCCCACTTTCGCAAATCTGTTAATGTCGTCCTCCCACTTAGTGATGAGTCATTGAATCTCCTCTTTGGTGCCACCCACATAAACAACTATTGTTTATTGGATCAGTTTTTCCACTAGTTTCCTCCCACTATGTTTTCCAACATTGCTCAGCTCAGCCTCAATCTCACTCTCCCACAATCTCTTGTCTTTGTCGTTGCCTTTCCCTAAACTAGCCATTGTTGTATTATCGCATAGCCTTATATCCTATTGATGGTCGCAGCCCACAACTATCTTGAGTGCTTTTCTCCTCTAAGGGGAGTTAGCTACTTCGAGAAGAAGAAACAAAGAATTCCAAACCATTATTTTCATAATTTTCTACAACCACTCGTTCTCTTCATCCAACATTTCTTGCCCCAACATATGTTACTCAAAGCCCCTGAGTGTTAAATACCCCCACCTAAGACTCCCTGGACACCCTTGCATGCCTCCTTCCCTCTGTCAATAATGGCCACGATTTCGTCCACAAATTGTGTGGTTTCCCGCAGGCCCAAAGGCTCGGAAGCCAACTCGAAAGACACCCTGCTCATTCTCCACAGTGCCTCTTGGTTGATGAACTCATCTCCTGTTCCCCTGACTACCTCTCTGACTTTCTTTCCTCTACTCACCCCAGCCTCTCATCTTCTGTGCCCTTTCCTCAACCATGTAACCCTCCCCTATTTTACGAACCATTCGTCACTCCTAGTGTTGGATAACACCTACTTGGTCGGCTTTCCTGACATACCAATTCCCAAGCTTCGAAGGGCTCTTGGCCTAGACACCCAACGCCCTGCTCACTCCCCTTGAGGCCTAGGTTTCCGCCCTCATGCCCCCTAATATCCAGAGAGCCCAAGATTTTGCACCTCATTCCAAGACATAGAATGGAATTACCTCTATAAAAATTACAGCTACCTTACCATTTCCCCTTAAGTTTGCCAAGAAGAAGAAGATACAAGTTTCATTCAGCCAGAAGTCTTCCCTACCCATCCCTATGATCCCCATGCACAAGAGGACAATGCAAAAGCCTAGTGAAACTACAACAGACCCCTTGCACGAGAATACATTTCCTAGGTGGAGTAACATCCCTGCATAACTTTTGCAGTCGCGATGAATCTTGCCACCGTTCACATCCTAGCTATTTTCATAACTTGAATTTCTCTCTTTCCCCAACCCCTTGCCACCATGTAGTCCCAATTCAACAAATGAGACATTGAGGAGAATAAAGAAGTGCAGACAAAGAACATACTAGTTAACCAGCACTTGGGATCGTTGAGCCTCTTCACCTTCTAGAAAACACTCCTCCACCTTTGTTGTTGTATCTTCATCATTATCTACCTCCTTCCTACTAATGCTCTTTTGTGTCAATCACCTCTTATGCATGTGCATCCCACCTTCCTTCTTCTTTCTTATCATAATCATGCAGAGCACTACCATGCCTTGCACTTTGAGCATGTGGGAGGCGATGGCTTAAGGGTTTTCTTTAAATGATTCGGGATGTTGAATATATGGCCAATAATTTTTCCTTTTATGTTGGTTTTCTACATTAGATATTTCTCTCATATACACCTTTCTCTCATATACACCAAAAATGTTCCATTTTGAAATTGGTCACGCTAGACATTAGTCTACCCTTTTCATCCTCTTTTAACATTTATCCATTTGATGTTCTACCAACTTGTTCAAACCTTTCATCTCCTTTTAACATGTATCCATTTGTTGTTTGGTAATTTAGTGACATGTGTTCAAAATTTTATTAGAATGCTTTATAGTGTTTCGTGAACTATTTTTCTAGACTACAAGGAGTTTTGTTTAAGCTATTTCAGGAACCATCTGGCTCGATAACATCACAAGAACATGTACTTTTGCAGTGAGTTTCCAAAGTAGAATCCCTTCGTTGAAAGAAGCTTTTGGGAAACATTATTTGTAGTGGTGGATCTGTGGCTTAAAATGCAGGCATAAAAGTGGCACACGTACCCATTACATCAATGAATTTCTTAGGTGCTCACATCAGGTAGCAGATGGCCTGATGAAAGAAGGGTGTAACATAGAGCTGGGAATATCAAGTTGTGAGTTTTCGAGATTAGCGATGGTCAGCATTCATCATTCAAATAGGGCTAGGGAAGATCAAGTTCTCAAAGTTCGAGAATGGAAATGGTAAGTAGTCAAATATAATGGGCACTTATATCCCTTTTTTTATGTTCTGAATGAAAATGTATATGTAATGATGTAAAACATAATATTGGTTTTTAAGTAATATATACATCCAGGAAGAACTGAGATACATGTTTAGTTTCCAAATAAAAAAGTGTATATTCTAAATGACGACTGTGATAGTTGGAAGAAGTAGCTAATAAGCCTATGTAACGAAAGTAAGGACCGTTAATGTTTTTCTCCGTAAAATCAGAGGTAACAAAGTGATTCGAATTGCTTTTCTTTTAAGTAGCTATAGATTGTTATTTTTGTTTTCTGAAAAAGGGCCACTCACTACATTAATAGGTTACGTTTAATTCAATACTTTTCACGTGATAATATTTTGGTCAGAACACTGATCTATGTGGTTTGTTTTAATGTTTAACCAAATTGATTGTTTCGATATTGATTTTGATTTTGTGTAATGTGTGGTTCACTCTCGAGTTTGTGTGATGTGTTGGTAGTTCTATTTATGCACTATTTGGGAGCCGTTGGTAGTCAAAACGTCTCATTGATGTAATGTGCTTCAATGATTTATAAGTTGGACATATAATATTATCACATCAATACTTTACACAAATAAATTTTAGTAATTTTTATGTTCATTTATTTATTTATAAAATATAAATAATTTAATGTTTATTTTATTTATTTATAAATTAATATTTAACTGTTATTTTATTTATCTGTAAAATATAACTAAGTTTATGTTTATTTATTTATTATTAATGGTAATGATTAGAAAAGAAAAATAAAAACTAAAGCACCAAGAAAGTGAACTGTGAACTGATGAAATTATTAAACAAAGAAAATAAGGTAAAAAAAGGCATGGTATATGCAAATTTTAAGAAGTGAAAAGTTTCCAACATACCCATTAACCTGGTATAGTATGATTCCTTGAAATCTCATGATCCCTTTTAATTATTGAAAGATTTATAAAATTACATTATTTTTAACATTTACTTACATTCCTTTCTGTATAGTAATAAATTTTTAATATTTTTTTTTTTAATTATATTTTTCATTTGTATTTAATAATACTCAATGTTAGATAGGACATAATTTTTTTATATGAATAAAATTAATATGTAAAACACTATATTTAATTATAATAAAAATATTTTTTAATGTAAACTAAATCTACTTTATATTATAATTTATTTTTTCTTTAATAAAACCCAAAACTATTATAATTGGATAATTGTTTAATTTTCATAAATTTGAAGAAAATATAAAGAAATAAAGATGATGATCATTCTCCTCCATGTTAATATTTAACTTAATTATGATAAGTTTTTGTTTCTTCCAAGATAAAAAATAAGCATGAGGTTAAAGTGTAATTGGGCTTAGTATTTGATTTCATGCATAGGACTAAGGAGAGATGCTACTTGAAAGCATATGATCTAATTGTTCTTTCCTTAAGAATGACAAGGAAAAACAAATTGCGTTTTAATTTTGGAATAAGATCAAACATTGTGTTTGATTAAGTAAAATCTAATCTTTCCTAAACAAAAAAACAAAAATTAATATAATCCAAAATCTAAAAGCACCAGGCCATAACCAATCTACCCTATATAAATTATGGTAAGAAGTGGGAATGTATAGAATGAATTGCTTTTTCTATGTAGATTTAATTTAGTTATGATTTTATGTTTCACTCCATTTTTGAGGAGATGATCTTCCTATTAGTCTATTCTTTGGGTATATTTGTGTACCTTTCAGAACAATTGCTAATATAAATCTGTTATTTTTTCTTATTTGCAAATAAATTACTTAATATACAGTGAATTTGAATTTAAATTTAAATTGGAAACATCAGTTAATAGCTAGAAATTGTGTTCTCACAAGGTTTTCACAATCATAGTTAAATGTTAATTAAATCAGCACTCGAGGATGATTATAAGAATGACACACTTCATTACGAGAACTACATCCAAGGGTTCCGATAGATGATCGTTGGAGGATGAAGAAATTTTATCTCAACAGATTATAACTATCTCTCAATCTGACAGGGCTCCAATGTTCAAGCTAAAATTGTATATGTATAGGGACAGGTGTAAGAGACATATAGCTGAACTTTGAAACTCGCAAAGTGTGATATTTACTGCCAATGGGATGGAAGAGTCTTCTGACCCGTTTCTAATTATGATTACAAGAATGACACCCTTTGATTACAAGAACTCCACCCAATGGTTCTGAAAGATATTCATTGGATGATCAACAACTTGTAATTATAAATATCTCTGAATCCAACCATGTTGTAGCGAAAATCGTACTATTATGGTGACAAATGTGAGAGATATATAAGTGGAGTTTGAACATCACAATGTCCCATATTTACAGCCAAATGAATGGAAGAGTATTTTCAGTGATTTTTTTAATTATGATTATAAGAATGAGACCTTGATTACAAGAAAGGCATCCAAGGGTTCTCAGAGATAGTCATTGGAGGATAAAGAACTTTCTAGCTTTCTCATTGAAATGGTATGGGGTATCCAAGAGATGTCACAAATATATAGGTTGAGTTTAAAAATCACAACATGCCTCATTTGCCACCCATTGAATGGAGGAGACCATTCCCTTGTTTAGCTCCATCCCTTCTATAGCGTTCAAAATTAGGAGAAGTGTGGTGTAGGGAACGATCTAGATATGTATTATCTGGCATTGTTCCTCTAGTCCAATAGTGGAAAGGTTCTATAGGGTGATGGACTACTTCTATTTCTAGTGTTTTCTATATCTAATAGGTCTATTTTTAGTGCGGGTGCCACCTAGGCAGGTGGAATTTGATAGAAAATATTTCGAGGATGAAATGGATAATTTCACTCCATCAATGTGCATTTCATCATTCATAGGCCTCCCTTTTATGAATTAGTGATTGCAATTTTTAGGGGTTAGGCACCATTTTTTTCTCTCCTTTTGTTGACTTTGAGTCTTATTTTGGAGTCTAATTGAGTCTCAATGAATCTAATTATGTTGGTAAGTTTAATTTTAAAGCCATCCCTTCGTTATAATTGATTTATAATTCTATTAACTTCTAGTTCACTCCATTATTGGGTATTTGGCTAGTCTTGGGTCTCCTGTCTAACTTTGAGTTACTTGCCAAGCATGGAAAGTGTCTTTGAGTTATACTAAGTGAATGTAAATGGAACCACAAATTAATTTGAGTTGGTTGTTGTTCCAAGAGAGTATATATATTATATTTATGGTATTATATAATTAAATCTTATGAGAAATTCAAATTTTCTCCTTCATTCATTAGTCTATTTCTTTGTAATATTATTCTCTCTTCTTTCTTGTTTTACAAGTAGCTCGTTTACTATTTCTTGACACTGTGATCATATGATTCTTATTAAAACTCAAAAGAAGTCACTAGAGTTAAGGATATATCCTAATATGTGCAATTAAGTGGTAAATTATCTAGGTGATTAATATTATTTACGATGGTCAACCGTTACTAATATAGTTATCCATTTTCAATTTTGTTAAATATGGTTAATATTTCTTATGATTTAATTTTTATTGTCCTATTAGTGTGTTTAAGTTAACAATGTTAAGGTGTAAGTATGTAGTGTGTGATAAGGGTCAATGGTAATAATATCATAATGATTGACAGGTAATTGTATTAAAACTCATAAGTGTTAGGATGCATGATGTACCTGAGGTACAAATGGCCAGGGTTCTAAAGGGTTAGCTTTCTTAGAGTTACAAATACCTCAAGGGAATATATTTTAATAGGTTATATGGGTAAGGGTATATATTGAGATTGGGTTCATAATTATTAAGGGTTAAACTGTGATAATCGGTTACAATGCTAAGATCCATAATCTCTCGAGGGACATAAGGGTTATGCTATAGTAATGGGTTAGTCTATTAAGGGGTTTTAATGTAAAGTGTCATAGTGTGTTTGGGACCATGGGATAAGCAAGGTCTTAATTGCTAGTGATCATCATTGTCTCAAGGCATGATTGCGGTAATGGTTGGTGGGTATAATATGTTGGAGGTATAAGTGTATTTATGAGGTAATTGTGTTAGGTGTTTATTTTTCTTGAGTTGACAATGTGGTAGTGTTCATATGAATTAAGAATAACTAGTACATTATTATCATGTTTTAATCATTATTGTTTATACTACCAATCATTATTTTATAACATATTATTCATTATTTGATCATACCATATTATTCATTTTGTTAATATCATTATTGTAGTGGTTTTTTTCTCATTTGTTTATTAAATAATACATATGTTATGTGGGATTTATGACTGTGGAAAAAAATATCTTCCTTATGTATGTTGGCTAACCTAGAACAACAAAATGACAAAGGAACCAATGTGTTCCCTAATGTAGGTAGATGAGGGGATAAACCTAATTGGAATATATCATATTTTTCACTCCTTCTTGGGCTTGAATTCTCTAATCCTAGCCCAACAACAAAAATTAGAACCTACATAACCAGACAATAAAAGCCAAGAAACTACGAGATATATGTAGTATCTACTATCATCTATCTAGTTTAATCAACATATCAAAATTATATTGAAATATATAAAATAATGGCATCGCATATAGGAAAACCAAAATAACTCTTTGTATTGATATAAATGGAGTCAGTTACAACCATAAATAAGAAGTATTTTGCATCCAAGGTCAAAAAATATTGTATATGGGTGATTATTTCAAGGAGGATCAATACAATAATAGCTATAATAATAATAAAATAATGACCATTATACCATGGAATAACTATATATGGGGAAATTTGAAGATTTAACCCAGGGGGTAATAATACTTCTACTTTGGTAAGAAACTAGTACATTATTATCATGTTTTAATCATTATTGTTTATACTACCAATCATTATTTTATAACATATTATTCATTATTTGATCATACCATATTATTCATTTTGTTAATATCATTATTGTAGTGGTTTTTTTCTCATTTGTTTATTAAATAATACATATGTTATGTGGGATTTATGACTGTGGAAAAAAATGTCTTCCCTATGTATGGGGTGACTACATTAGAGATTATAGGGGAAACGAAGTATTTTGCATCCAAGGTCAAAAAATATTGTATATGGGTGATTATTTCAAGGAGGATCAATACAATAATAGCTATAATAATAATAAAATAATGACCATTATACCATGGAATAACTATAGATGGGGAAATTTGAAGGTTTAACCAAGGGGGTAATAGTACTTCTACTTTGGTAAGAAACTAGTACATTATTATCATGTTTTTATCATTATTGTTTATACTACCAATCATTATTTTATAACATATTATTCATTATTTGATCATACCATATTATTCATTTTGTTAATATCATTATTGTAGTGGTTTTTTTCTCATTTGTTTATTAAATAATACATATGTTATGTGGGATTTATGACTGTGGAAAAAAATATCTTCCCTATGTATGTTGGCTAACCTAGAACAACAAAATGACAAAGGAGCCAATGTGTTCCCTAACATAGGTAGATGAGGGGATAAACCTACTTGGAATATATCATATGTTTCACTCCTTCTTGGGCTTGAATTTTCTAATCATAGCCCAACAACAAAATTAGAACCTACACAACCAGACAATAAAAGCCAAGAAACTACGAGATATATGTAGTATCTACTATCGTCTATCTAGTTTAATCAACATATCAAAATTGTATTGAAATATATAAAATAATGGCATCACATATAGGAAAACCAAAATAACTCTTTGTATTGATATAAATGGAGTCAGTTACAACCATAAATAAGTGTCGATCTTGCAAAAGAGCTCCTTCAATTTGTTGACTTGTCCTTAATTTATCAAAAAGTGCATCTCCAATCACCCTAAATGCATGAAAGGGTAAGTCTCATAAGAAGAACATAAGGGTAGAATCACTCTCCAAAATCCAACCCCTTGCATATGGAAGGATGAAAATATATAGAGCAGTGAGGTAAATTTGGGGTTCTTATGCTTTTATAATCTTGGGATTGAGATCCACCCTTGATGGGAGGATGAGATCTAAGGATAAGAGATGGAAATTCGAAGGTAGTATAGGATAAGATTCGAAAGTTTTATCTGAGGTAAATGGTCACAACAAATATTAGAAGCTTCTGAAAATGTATCCTTCAGGATTCTCTCTTGTTTTACTGAATTTCTAGAACCAATTTAGGTGTAAAGGGCAGCAACGAATATGTGATCAACACAAGACATAGTGGAGCAACTTGTAGGTGAGCATTGTCTAGAAAAATAAGAAAATTCAATATTGCACTAGAAACTAAGGAGCAATTTCAGCCTAAAAAAATATCAAGGAATTAACATCAAAGTATCATGAAATTCATTATCCAAAAAGACATAAGGGAAATAGATGCAAAATTCAGAAAAGAGAAAATTCAAGAAATTATTGTGAAAAAGAGGAAGACATTATAAGAGTCATAGTGGAATGACAATGTAGGAGAAATCAACATGAACATCGATGAAAATAGAACTATCAACACTAATAGCGGAATGAAAAAGGAAAGACATAAGATTAGTCACTCACCAAAAAAAGAAGTTATTCTACCAAAAATACTAATGAATTAGGAATTGAAAACGCTCAATAATAAAGGTACCCCACTCCTCCAACGAAAGTCTTGGTGTTAAAATATGGTCTGACGGAGCCTCCCAGATAACCAAAGGATGATAGTAAAAGTGGATGCAAAAAAACAAATACCTTAATAACAAAATTGCGAACTTAATGAGAACTGTAGCTTCAAAATAAGAAATATCACCCAAAAAATCCCTATTTTGGCATAAAAGACATGAAAATCTACCCCAAAAATGAAAATTGTTGATGCTAGATAAGCGTTGCTTTTTTGAGGTTAAGTTTTAACATTTTTTTAGAAATGTTAGTGGGAACCAATTTTTTTTGCGAAACAAACATGAAAAAATGCACTGAACATGAAAAGTGTTGATGTTTCATTAATACTTTTCTTTTTTGATTTAAAATTCCAACATTTCTTAGCAATGACATTAAATATAAAAATCATGACTCCAAAAAACCATAAATTTCCAACAATTTTAAGCCATTATGCTAATGATAAAATATCCTGACTTTGAAAAACCTTAAACTTTGAAAAATTTATGGCCGTGACATTAAAAATAAAATATCATGACTCTAGGAAACCCCTAAATTCTAACTATTTTCAACTATGGCATTAAAGATGAAATATTATGATTGAAAAAACCTCAAAAATTTGACATTTTCCAACAATGGAATTGAAACCAAATATCATCATTACAAAAAACCCTATGTTTTCAACATATATCAACTATGGCATTATGGACCAAATATTATGGCTGATTTCTTTTTAAATGAAGACCTAAATAAAAGAGTCATTACATAAGAGTAATTTTTATTTTAAATACTAAAAGTAAATCTCTTTTAAAATCTTAGCCTAACACAAATTGTCCCATTCCAATGAAAGCATAAAAATCAACCAACGAATTGACCTACTCCATTTTTAATTGGGTATTAGATTGCAATATTTTTTAAAATATGGTCAATCAAATCATTGTAATAAATAATATCATGAAAATATCACCATATAATTTAAAAGTTTAACCTTAATTCCTAATATTATATTAGTTCTAATCAAAATATCAATTCAAGTCGATTCGACAAAACATAAATTTTTTCTTAAAGTTATTGATGCATTGTGGATATTAAAAAAAAATGAATTCTTCATAATTAAAATGTATAATCCAAGAAACATAAAATTTATTCATAAACTCATGTAATATCATGTGGAATTTGAAATATTTATTTTAAGTTACCATGAAAACATCATTTTACATAAAATTTGTTACACAATTTTTCAGATTCAATTATGGGTGTCGGCACACCATTCTTTACTCTCATTATCTATGCTTTCGAAATCCTCACATGGAGTAACTTCATCATCATCGTGTGTGATTTTGAAATTATCACTTAGATAAAATCCATCATTGTCATCGGTTCTTTTGAAATCCTTGCTCACAGAAAATCCATCATCGTCATTGGTTCTTTGGAAATTGTCATTTAGAGAAAATTGATCATCGTCATTAGTTATTTTGAAATTCTTACTTGGAGGACTTTCTTCACTATCCTCATTTGTTCCATTTAAATCTTTGTTTACGGTAAATCCTTTACTATCCTCACCTATTCAATTCGGTTTTTTAGTTGGAGGGAATCCTTCACCATCCTCACGTGTTCCATTGAAATGTTCACTTCAAGAAAATTGATTATTATTGTTTGTACTTTTGAAATTCACACTCGCATAAAATTGAGCATCACCATATATTTTTTTGAAATTTTTTTTAGAGGAATCCATCACCATAATAAACACCTTTGAAATCCCAAGTAAGAGAGAATGGATGATCCTCATATGTTCCTCTAAAATTTTCAGTTGGATGAAATTCCTCATCCTCTCCTTCGTTAGTGGTGCCTTTATAATCCTTAGGATTAAGACTGTCTTGATTAATATGATCAATATCATTACTCCTGCTTTCATCAAACACCTTACTAAGTAAAAAAATTGACTCTCTATCCATAATGAAATTATTCTTGTTATATTCATCAATATAAATAAAGTTGTTGTGTGAAGAAGATGATGATGCTACAAAAATAGAAACTTCATTGTCACATGCATCCATGACATTTCATAGAATATGTTGAATGATTGAAATTATATCTCTCGCAATGAAAATTTATAAGTCGGAGAATGAAAATTTCCCCAAATTTTCTCCCCAAAGTTTTACTTAAAACAATTTTCTCCAAAATATTCATCTCAAAAGTTTTCCTCCAAATTTCTCTCCAGAATTTATTTTATTAAAAGTTTACTTCTAAATTTCAACGCTACCTTCTACTCAATTTTTTCACAAAAAAATTCCCTTTAGTACTTACCTTGAAAGATTAAATATGATTTTTATTTTAATTATTTAACATTAATTAAGAAACTTAGTTAATTTTTATAGTTTGTAATTTTTACTTTCATCCCCCTTTTAATTTTTTTTATCTAAACTGATAATATTAGTTGTACATTAATTTTCTTTTATTTTAATTTTAATCTCACATCCAAAAAAACCTAAAGCAATTACACAATATTCACTATATATTACATTTTATGGTTTCTATTCCCAACATCACATCAAATCATGAGCAAAATTTGTCAAAACAATTGTAGTGATTTAGGGAGGATCTACAGGAACATATCTGGTGGAGAATCTCTCAAAAAAAGTGCAGTGATTTAGGAAGAAAAGTGTAGTGATTTAGGAAGGAGCTATAGGAACATCGAGATGGCATTGAACAAAAGACTATTGCATTTAAAAGGTTAAATTTCTTCTTATTTTTAGCATTTAAAAAGGAATTTGGGTAAATATGTTGTTTCATTGTATTTTTATTGAAAAATTAAACTCTTTTTTAATGATTTATCAATTTTTTTTCCAAATATTAAAAAATCATATCTTAGGGTAAAAACCCCACAAATATCAAATTTATGAGATTTTTTACAGAAAATAACACAAAAAGATCCATAATTGTAGGAAAATAAATAAATAAAACATATTTTTTAGGACCTTGAAATGGGAAAATCAAATTTTCCTTTAAAATTTTTTATTTAAATTTATTTTATGAAACTTTTCCTTAAGCTTTTGAGAAAAGACTATTTTTTTCCCATCAATTTTATAAAAATTATTTAAAAAATAAAATATATAAGATAAAAAATAAAAACACAAGTAAAAAAAATAATAAAATTTTAAAAGAAATAAGTAACAAATGATTTAAAAATATAATATATAATATATATATATATATATATGAGAAACAAAAAAGATTATAAAAAAATTAAAAATAAAAAATAAAAGAAATATGCTGCCAAAGGTCCATGGCACTACGAGAGCGGCATGGGCAAAAAACAAAATTCAATGAGAAAGGCTTGTGCCATGACCAGAGCAATGTCGTAATGTCATCACTTTGTTTTTATCATGGCCCTTTTGCGCATAGTATTGAAGAGGGTGATTCCCAGATTTTCCGTCTGCCATGCTCAGGCCAAAGGATTGTGACATGACGGACCTCACTGCATTGCCTATGTTGTTGCACGTTGGCCCCTTGCATGCTGCAGAGTGATTATGGGAATAATCCGTCATCACATTGGGGGCTAAAGTGTCGTGACATGGTTAGAGTGGCGGTAGACTCCCATAACTCTAGCTGCGGCACTGCCCTCTCGCCCCCAATATGATAGAGAGTGATTTCACTAACACTTTGGCCATGCTACGACCCTTTCACCCCCAATATGATAGAGAGTTATTACACTACCACTTTGGCCATGCCACAACCCTTTGGCCCCCAACACAGAAAACAATGATTCAAGGAATCATCCTTCATTATGTTGGGGGACAAAGCAATGCCAACTCCTTGTCGCTCTAGTTGTGCTCTGAAAATTTGGCACCTAACATGGTGAGTTAATTTTTTTATTTTTATTTTTATCTCTAATTCATATTTTAATGTTTTATTTTTTCTTTCTATATTTTAAATTTATATGATTTTTGAATTTTTAATTTTATTTCTAAAAATTAAAATTGTTAATTTTTTTTTATTTTATTTTTTATTATGTTTGAAGATGCATTTATGTGTTAACATTTTAATTTTTATTATTTCTTTTTAATTTAGTTGAATTTTGGTTAATATTCTTCAATTTTGTTTTAATTTTTTTAATTTAATTATTTTTATGTTGTTTTAAATATTTATGTTATTAAAGATTTTGAATTTTTTGAATTTTTTATTGTTAATTATTTTTTTTTTCTTTTTTTATTTTTTTGTTATATTGCTTCGGAGTTGTATTATTTTTTTTGTCAAGTCTTACTAGCACAACCAGTTGAGGATAGGCCTTCTTAGCAAGGCCACCAATAATCAAACATAATAGGGGGTGGTTGTGCCATATTCTAGGGGGAGAAGATATTCCAAAAAATCCAGTCATCTTAGGGTTGGTGTGGCCTGAGCTGAGTGCGATTCCCGAGTGACTTTGACAAATTAGATGCCCAAGGGTCATGACCCCTCACGTGACCGGTACTACCTAGAGGATTACAAACAACTTGACAAAAAACAAAAAAAATTGTATTATTTTTTTTATTTAATTATATAAGTCAATTGTGTTTTTAGTTATAATTTCAATTTTTTTGGGTTAAACCTTTTTTTGTATTTTGTTTTGGTTTATTTACATTCATTTTTATTACATTTATTTTTTAATTACAAAAATTTTTTATTTTTGTTTATATCCATGTGTAATTGTTTTTTAATGTAATATGTGTATAATTTCTTATTATAGTAAAATACAAACTTATAGATGCCTCTTTTTAATTTAGGAAAATGGCATCGAAAAATGTAAATATAAATGTCTATGGATCAATGACAACAATTACAACATCTCAAGTTGCATGTGGACCCTCTATGAATGTTATTTAATAAAACCAAGTTAACCGCTACGACAAAATTTAAGCAACTGACCCATGAAAATCAATGAAGAATGTTAAAGTATGGAAGATGGAACTAATTGAAAATAAGTTTGATTTTTCATGTAGTGTTAAAGATAGAGAAATCAATGAAGGGTGACAAGTATTTGTATATTATGTTGAGCTTCGATATGGTGGAAATAATGAAGTAGTTAGCAAGGTATGAGCTATATATTTGATTCCTAATACAAATATCTTTTATGCTCTAAAACTTCAATATTGTCTTTTATTTTTATTTTTGTGTATATATATATAAATTTACTTAATTATTTCTTTTGTAATTTATGATTAGGTACAACACTAGCATGATGTCTAAAAGAATGATGAAATTGTATAGCCATTGAAAAATATTCACTACATTGCAATTTTATTGAACAAAGAATTAATGTTATTAAATTTCCTCCAAATGAAAGGCAAGAATTTGGTTTGGGAAAATGGGATTTTAATGAATCACATGTGGAAAATAGGAAAAGGAACCTTAAACACCATCAAATGGAATAACTGGAAAGGGATGCTTGGGGGATTTGCAGACATCAGAGATCCACCATGTGAGGAAAATGGCCAAACTAAAGCATATAATACTATGGAAGAGATAATAATGAAGCCCTAAAAGATGATGAGCATGGATTATATGATATTTCTCATTAAATTAAAGTTATGCTAGAAAATTAAGCTCAATTTTGGAAACTATGTGGTAGTTATATGTTTTTTGTATATTTAATATTTTTATTATTTTCAATTTTTTTGTAAACTTGGTAGATCTCTATGTATTTCTATTTTCAAAAGAACTTTTCACAACCATTTGCTGCTGGAAGTGGTTTTCCTGCCTGTAGGAAACCAGGTATCCACCTGTCAGCTTTAAATTCTGTGCAAAATTTAAATAAGTTCATTGCTATCCATCTAGCAGTATTGTATTGGCTGTTTATTCTATTGCATCTACTTATCAAAATAAAAATAAACATAATTATGTTGTTCATAGTCAAAACCATTTTTTAATCCACCTAGTTCATTGTGTCACTCCTTATCAAAGGATATTACTGATGCAGGTGCATTTGCACTGGATCCTAGCATCTCACTTCACTATTTAATTCTCCATTTCAAGTATGTCAGAGTCTGTTCAATTCTACCCAGTGCTAGGTTGTTCCTATAAGTCTGGATCTAGATAGCCGCTATCTCCCATAATAGTTCTACGTGGACTAGGTCCTTTTCTTTGTTCTGATTTTGTGCCTCTATTTCTTCTCTCACTGCATGCTCATGCCCTTGGTGCAGGGTCATGGCCCGAGCCACAACATTATTCGTAATCCAATATTGCTATATCATTTGCTTGAACAGTGAGTGCCTCCCTCGAGTGGACCCTGGGTCTAGCACCATGCTTTCCCATTCATTTATGGGGATATATCGGTATTTAAGATTGGCTTTTAAATCTCTCTCCCAACTCACAATCTAATCTCTGACTTCCAGTGGATTTCCTTATATGTAGTTATCGATGATTTTATTCATGTGTTCCCCATCCGGTTTCATGCCTCTTTTTTTTTGTTCTCCACATGCTCCCTCCTCCTTCTTGGTTCCTTTGTTTCTTCTTTTGGGGGCCATTTTGCTCCCTGTTTGGGTGCTACTTTCATGCGTCTGGTGTGTTTTGTCTTGGTCAGAGTTCTTAGTCCAGTGTATTGGATTACCTATCACAAAATCGATGCATTCATCAGCTTTATGATTTTGATGGAGTTCAATTCCCCAATTTCTCTTTTTCTTTCCTTCGTTTGTCCCTTCTATGTTCTGGTTTCCAGCCAGGGTTTCTGTACCATCTATCCCCCTGTTTCTAGGAGATTTGGGTTTTATGACTACTAATTTATTTTTCAGGGTTAGGTTTCTCTTAGGTTTTCTTCCCTTAACCCCCCCTTTACAGCTTTCTAAGCCCTTCCATTAATTTCTCCTCGGTCCCGAGTTTTCCTCCTTAGATGGGATCAAGGTAATTTTCTTTTCCCACCTTCCCCATGGTTTCTCAGACATTTCTATAGGGTTCCTGGTGCAACTCCTCTCTTCCCTCTTAGGACACCTAAATTTTGGCATTTCTTTGTTCCTTAGGCTTTTCCCTTCCTTGGTTTCTTCCCTAATAGCTATTGTCACAATCCCCTCCATTCCTACGAGCCTGGCCTAGATCCACAGCCTTCGAGGAATACTACAAGTTGATTTTGTAGGCTAGCCCTCTCCCTTTCTCCCTTTTCCTCTGTTCAAGAACTACCTATTGTCTGCAACACTGGCGTCTACTGCTCTGGGAATTCCGGAGTCTTTTCCCTTGTTTTTTTCTATCTTAATCTGAGAGCTAAGCTGATTATCAATAGTCTCGCTACAGAGACTCATGATGTTTACAGGGTTGGGCGGTGAGGGGGCCACATACCTGCTTACTGCTAGATTGCTTCTTCTTGCTGATACCTACGTTTTCACTCTACTGCCACCTCCCTTCTCACCACCTTTCCTTATCTGTGTATGCATGTAAAGAGTTTTTTGCAAGTTTTTTTAGGTTTTAATCTCTCTCTTACTATGACCCTTGTCTCTTATTGGAATCTAATTGTCTTGATTACTGGCATGGATCCCTTCGAGCCGATCTCAGGATGTTGCCTTGCTATCCTTTCTCCTAATGTATTTCATTAATTCCCACATTTTCCTAGTTGCTCTTGCCATGTCACTTCTGACCTCATTCTGCCACCTGGTTTCCTTCCTCTACCCACCTCTTTTTTCTCTATCCTGCCCAACTCTCTGTCAGTTTGGTTCTTTCTCTCCCTCATACTCTCGACGTGTATAACTTCCCTGCCCTACTCCATCAGCTACCTAATCACCTGTCTTCTCATTTCGTTCTCTGTGTCTATCCTTTCCTCCAACTGTCCTCTTCCTTCTTCCCAATATCTCTTCCACAGACTCTCTAGATTTCTTCTTCTATTCATAATTCCTTCCTTATCCTTTTCAACTAATTGTCTTAGGTTAGCGATTTCCTCCTTTTAGCTTAGCTCGACCTCACTTTCATCCAGCAACCTTCCTCCTTTTCTACATCCCCAATTTTCCAGGATGTCTGCTAGTTCATTTCCCTTCCTTCTCACATGGGTGGGAAGGATTTAGGCTATATTTCACAGTAAGTGGCTTATTTCCTCCACTAACCATGTCGTTATTCGACTTCGACTCATTTTTTCCACTGAAGTCCCATTTTGTAGATGTTTCAAGATGTCTATCACTATTTCCACATCTCTAGTCCTCTTCTCAGCGTATGAAGCTCAGCTTTGTTGTTGGTTGCGTTGCTGCAATCCATCACATAAATTCTGAATACTCCTCCTATATGTGCGTCACCTGTGTTGCCCTTCGCTCCCCCCTCAATATTCAATTTGATGAAGCCCTATTGGGGATTACTATTGTAGTCGTTCTCTTCCACCTCATTATAATGGTATTTCCCTACTGTAAATTTCATCATGCTTGCCTTTAGTTGTAGGCGAGCCATTATTATTCCCTATGTCTGGTCAACTTTCCAATCTTCCTTGTACCATTTTTCTATGAGAATGGTCTCCCTTATATTCTGGGTGATTTGGTACCATATCTCATCCTTTGCTCTACCATATTCCTTGAAGGTCATGTGGCTTCTCTCTTTCCAAACGTTCCACAAAATGAATCTTAATGAAATTTTCCGGGCTCCATTCAGGATTGTATTTTGGAAAGGTTTTTTCCACCATTTTTCTATTGTTATTTTGATACTTTTTTTCTTTCTATCATTGATTTCAATAAGATATTGGTGTTGCCTCTATAGGTTGTAGCTAACTTTGCAGTCATTAGTTATGTGCTCCATGGTATCTTTTTGTACTTGGTAGAGAGTGCAACGTGAAGGGCCTTGTGTTCCTTGTTTCCTTAGCTAGTCCTAGGTTAAAGCTCACATGTAGCTTAGGATCCAAGTGAAAAATGCTACCTTTGGCCAAGTTTTTGTTTTCTAGATGTTGTCCCATATTTTTGTATCTGGGTTTCTGTTGTATCCTTCTTTTAGATTGTATCCTTTAGCTATTGTGAACATTCCATTAATTCTCATTCCCCATCTGATAGTGTACGTCCCTACTTTGGCTGCAATTTTCCTTATTTCCATTTATTTTTCATATATTCCCCATTAAGCTGTTTTTGGTGTGTCTAGCTAGTTTGCCTTTTTTTTCCACCTTCTCCAGTATCCATCCATTTGCGGGCACCAATAGTTTTGTAGTACACCTCTCTCATTCTGTGTGGTGAACTGGGGTATCTCTTGGATTTGACATATTTGGTTGAGTTTTCTGTCTATTGCCAAGCTTCTTCCCAGAAGTTTGCTTTGTCTCTCTCTCTCTTATTTCCCAAAAACTATACTCTCTTATCTAATCCCTGTTGACTCTTGCCGAATTCCAGATTGCTAAGCCTTTTTTTCTGTTTAGTTTCTCAACTTGCATTCTTGAGACCTGGGCATCTCATATTTTCTTTCCCATATCTTTTTCCACAAGTCTTCGCCCCATTATATCCATTGCCATCAAAGATTTTCTCCCATTACTTGGTTCAGAGTCTATGGGTCTCTCAGTCCTAGACCTCCTTCTGCTAAGGGTTTTCTTAGCCACTTCCATGGTAGAAGCGCCGACTTTTTTATCTTGCTTGTCCCTTGCCATAGAAATTTTTTAAAAATATCTATCAATTTTTGACATATTGTTTTGGGAGCAGCTTGGCTAGTCAGTTGATATATCAGTAGGGATTGAAGTACTGATTTGAGCAAAATTATACGACTCGGAGTGTTGAGGACCCTGAAGGTCCAATTTTCGATTTTCTTTTGCGACTTGTTCATCAGGCTTCCCCATTTAGAAATTTTATTTTGCTTATCATTTAGCTGTATGCCTAAGTACTTGGTTGGGAATTTGCTGATTCTAAATCCCATGGTTCTTGCAAGTAACACTTGGGAGGCATTCTGGGTGTTGAAGAAATAAATTTTTGATTTTTCTTTGCTTACCTCTATTCCTGATGCCTCTTTGAATTCTTTAAGAATTTCCATTATTTTTTTCCTTCTTTAAGAGTTGTTTGTTCATATAACATAACATCATCGAGAAGCTGTTGATGATATAGAGGTAGGTAATTTCTCCATAATCTTCATCCCTTTAGTTGTTTGTTGTTAACTTTTGCTTTTATAAGCCTTCCAATTCCATCCGCTGCGAGGATGAACATGAACACTAATAATAGATCACCCTGCCTGAGTCCTCTGGATGGATTGAAGGCTTCTATTAGAGATATGTTCAATAGAATTGACATTACTGGCATAGTGATCATTGACATTACCCAGTTAATCCATCTATTATCAAAGTCATAAGCCTTGAGTATTTGTTGCAGGTATCTCTAGCTTAATCTATCATAGGCTTTTGTGAGGTCAATTTTTATGATCATTCCTTTCGTTTTTGAATTCTTCAAAGAATGAATTGCTTCTTGTGCTACTATTATACCATCTACTATTTATCTTCCTTTCATGAACCCCATCTATTCCAAGGATATCAGCTCTGATAGTATTGGTTTGAGATGGTTCACCATGATTGTAGCAAGAATTTTATATATCACATTGCAGAGCGCTATTGGATGGAACCCTTGAGGCTCATCTATTTTTTCTATCTTTGGTATCAGAGCTAGGAAAGTAGCATTTAAATTTGGGTGCATTCTTTTGGTACAACAAGACTCTTGTACTGCATTCACTATGTCCTGTCTCATGAAACTCCATATGGCATGAAAGAATTTTAAGGTAAATCCATCCGGCCTAGGTGCTTTGTTCTTTTCCATTCCCTTTACAACCTCTTCCACCTCAGCTTCCTTTATGACTCTTAGGGGAGCCAAATTATGTTCTCTATTTACAATTTTGCGGATGTTTTGACTTATTTTATCAATGTCATCCTCTCTGCTGATTTTGGGTTCTGTCTAGATTTCTTTGAAGTGTTGCACTATCAGACTGTCCAATTCTTCTTTCTGGGTTAACCTGTTGCCTTACCTATCTTTTAGGGAGAATATTCTATTTTGTTGTTGGTGTTGTATCATTGCCTTATGGAAGAATTTTGTATTTCTCTCTCCTTCTTGTAACCATTGGATTTTGGAGTTTTGTTTCCATAATATTTCCTATTGTTTTCTTCTTTCCTCTATTTTATTTAGTACCACTCCTTGTTCTTTAGCTAGTTCTTCACTTCTTCCTTCATCTATGATTTTCTGTTGTATTTTCTCCATTGAAATCGACAATTGTTCCTTATCCTTATGGATATTCCCAAATTCTTCTTTATTCCACTGTTGAATCTTTTCTTTTAGATCTTTTAATCATAGTTGGAGAGTGCGCACTTTATTTCATCCTTCCCTCCTGTTCTCATTTTCCTTCCACCAAGTCTTCATTTCTCTATAAATGTGGGATCTCTCACCCAGAATGCCTCAAACTTGAAGGGTCTATTCTAGTTATGTTGATTCATGGCTATCTCTAGCTGGATGAGCCAGTGATCTAATGCTAGACATGGATGGATTGCAGCGTTGTAGAAAATATCCTTTCCTAAGAGGTGTTCTATTGCAATAAATCTATCTAACCTAGAAGCTATTGATTTCTTCCTCCTCACTGATTGTTCTAGGTGTATTTTCCATTTATACTTGGGATATCTATCATTTTCAGTTCCGCCTATAGATCCTTGAATTTCTCCATTTCTGGTTCTTCTCTTTGCAATCCACCTTTATTTTTGTTTTTTTTTGTTGTCATGTTGAAGTCCCCTGCTATCAACCACAATTTTTCTTTATGTAGGTTACCTAACTATTGGAGCTAGAGGAGGAAACTTCCTTTTTCCATTGGAATATGTGGTTCATAAAATGCCGAGACTAGAAACTAGTTGTTGTTTCCTATTAATTGCAGCATGCCCACGGGAATCCTTTTCATTCCTATCCAATAGTCAGTTGTGATTTCTATTGGGTTCCATAAAGTCGCAATACCTCGCGCACTTCCATTTGCATCTATGGTCATGCATTCAAATTTTGGTTTGATTTTGTTTAGGATCTGCTCCATTTTCCTCCCAAGGATTTTTGTTTCCTGTAGCAACATTATTTGGGGTTTTTCTCTTCTTAGCATTTCTGCTAAGTGTATCTGTTTTCCTTTACTATTCAGGCCCCTTATATTCTAGGATGTGACTATCATGAGGTGGTTGGGTTGGTTTGGTCGAATATCAACGAGAGCGGAACTACTCGTGCAATATTCATTAGCATTTTACCCAGGAGTTCTATCAATTCCTATATATTCCTTCTACCTCTTTTTTCTCATCCTTTTGTTTTTCTTTGAATATCCTGAGTATTGTCATATTGGAGGCCTAGTTTTCCTACCATTCCCAACTTTCCTTTCCCTTTTTTTCTTAGTATTGTTGGAAAGTCTCTCTATGTAGCTGTTTCTTCTATTTTGGAATGAATCTTTCATCCAGGTGTTCCCATTCCTCTAGGAGTTTTCGTAGTAATTCTTCTTCTGAACTTAATTCTTCTCCCCTTCTTGTATCAATTTCCATTACTGTATTTTCCATTTTCTCCCCTATTTCCTTGTCCTCTTTTAGCTAATGGTTTGCCTTGAGCTTTCTGCTTGATGTGTGATGTACCTTGACTTGCGTTGTTTTCTTTTTCTTTTTCTCCCTAATAATCCATTGTTTGAGTCTTGTTTTCTTCCTCCTCTTCTTGAAGGATTTCAAAGTTATTTCTATAACTTGTCTTGGTTTGGTGTTCTTTCATTGTTTCTTTGGGGTTTTCCTTTGTCTGTCTTCTTTTATTTTTTACCTCCTGAAACCCTTCCGTGTATTCTTGATTTTTCCTTTGTTGTTTGTCTCTTCTATCTGCTTCTTCTATGTTGAGTGGGAATTCCTTGAATAGATGGCCATACTCATGGAATCTTCTGCATCTGAAAGCAATGTGCTTGTAATCTAGGGTTTGTTTCCATACCTCCTCGTGATATTATAACTCGACTGTGTCTAGAATCAGATTAGCTATGTTAATGTAGACGCAGATTCTTTCATATGAAGTGTATCTTCCCTTTTTTGTAGTTTCTGCTATTTTAGCAAAGCTTCCTATATTCTTTCCTATTCCCATATAGGATTTCTAGATCCAAAAAGTCCATTGGAAGTCCAAATAGTCTTAACCATACCGATGCTACGAAGAATTTTTCCTTATCTAGGTTATAGCATTCTTCCCAATATCTCATAAACAATCCCACATTATAATGGAAATATGGACCATTTTCACACACTTTTTCTCTATCTTGCCGGTTCGAGAAAATTATCATGAAGAATTCATGTGCTCCTAGCTTCAGTTCAATGTGGCCTCGAGGTTGCCACTTTTCCTGGATCCATCTGGTGAGGTCCTTTTTTGCTGGCCATACTCCGATGAATTTGCATATTAGTGTATGATCTTTCATGTAGCTTCTATAGTGCTCTAGTTTATTCATTGGGATGATAAATCTTGGTTTCTCCATAGCACATGGTAGACACCTTCCTCTGCTACTAGCCTGCCATCGTGGTCCCAGGATAGGTCCTGGTTTTCTTGTTTCTTTTGCCTTCTTGTGGTTTCTCTATCCTTCTCCTACCACTACATATCAATAGGAGGGGATCTCTTCCCTCCTACCTTCCTTTGCCATTTTTGTTAGATCTTGGTACCAATGTCTATCATCGGTTGTGTCTCTTGTTATTTTTTTTGCACCACCTAGCTCATGGCTACATGACCATTAGGGTTGCATAGCGATTCCTCTGAAAAATAGAATAAAACTATATATTAATATTTTTATTATTTTACTTTCACTATAATTTTTATATGAATCATTATTTTTTGAAAATAACTTTGAAAATTATTATTTTTTGGTAGAAATTTCATAAAAAATGTGATGTTTTAAGGTTTATTTTCCCTATAAAAATGATTTATTTGGCAGACATTTTTAGTGAAAAAAGTCCCAAAATATGTTTTCTAATTATGTATATACCCAAAATGTGTATTATTTTGTCAAACGTTTGAAATTATTATTTTTTTAGTGAAAATTATTTGATATATATTGAAATACTAATTAACAATTTAGACAATTCTAGCTTTTAGATATTGATTTTTTTTAGTATACGAAAAGAAAGATTCCATTACAAAAAAAATTGAAAAGAAAAACCAAAAAGCACAAACCTAAAAAATACTTTAAAAACAAAAATCTAAGGGGGGAAGAAGAAGAAGAAGAAGGTTACCTCAAAAATTCTCAAATAACCAACAATTAATAAATAATTATCCATACTAGCAACATAAGAAAATTTGAACTGTGAAAAATTGGGCCCCTACAAAAAAAGGAGTTAATGTTGTGTCAACACTTTCCAAAATTTCCTTGAAAATCACTAACATTTAACAAAAAATGTTCGTACTTAATATATAGGAAAATTTAAAGTGCCAAAAATATGTTAAAAAAAAGGGTTGTTATTTCATGTAAACTTTTCAAATTCAGATGAGTTTTTGCAACCTCTTAGAAATGAAAAACATGATACAATTTCCGTTAAGTTGGTATCTTTTCTCATTCAGATGGTGCGAGAAAAATTATTCAAAATTGGTAAAGATAATTTTTTGCAATATATAGGGTCTCAATTTCCATAGAAAGTGAGTTTTTCTCAAATGTAGAATTAGTAAGGATATTCCTACAATGGTCATGTTGTCAGAGAAAGGCTCTAATAGGGAATGGAAGAGAGAGAGAGAGAGAGAGAGAGAGAGAGAGAGAGTAGAAAATGGAGAGGGAATGATATGAGAAGGGAAATAGAGGGACACAAAGGGAATTGGGGACTGTGAGATCGATAGTGAGAAATATTAGAGGTTGAAAGGAGAAAGTTAGGAATGTGAGAGAGATATAATTATTTGGTTGACTAGATTGTGTAGAAGTGAGAGAGAGAGACATAGAACATGTAAGAGAAAGTGAAGGAGGTTTGGAAGCAAAACAAAGAGAGAGGGAGAAAGGGAGAAAGAGGTGGAGGAAATAGTGTAAATCACTTAAAATAAAGTGAAAAACCAAGGAAAAAGAAATAAAACATAGATAAAACATTATGAGGATGCTAATAGAGAAACAAAGAGGTTTATGAGGGGAACAACGAGAGAGGGAGAGAGGGAGAAATATCGAGAAGGAATGTTATAAATCACATAAAATATATTGAAAAACTTAAGGAAAAAAATAACATAGAGATAGATCATCACAAGGATGTTAAGAGAGAGAGACAGACAGACTAATAAAACTAAGTGGGAGAGATATATGGAGGGTGGGAGAAATATGAATGGATAGGGAAGGACAAGAAGGAAGAGAGAGAGGAGTGAAGTTAAAGAGAGAGGGACAAGGAGAGACAAATAGAGTGAGGGAGATGGATGACGGGGAAGAAAGAAAGAGAGTGGAGGTAATGGTGCATTGTGATCTATGTATTACCATATATCTTCAACCATGGAAAAATTTAGGGGCTAACATTCGTAGGTGAGCTAATTTTCCATGATTTTCCCAAAAGAAACATTCGCCAATTTCCATTTTTTATGAAAACAATTCACCCAAGTTTTACAATATAAAATTATTTTACCTTAAAAATCACCAATGCTATATAGAGAGTATATATAAAATCATTATAAATTTGATTTTTTTTACAAATACATCAATAACATTTTATAGCTTGCTTATTAATCTTCAAGATAATTTTTATCCTTAAAAGTTTCCCTGTATTCAGATGGGTATTTACTCACAACATATTCGATAAAAAGTTAAACCAAAATCTATATTCTGACCATTAAATTCCTTAGATTCTAGATTTGTTAATTTTGATATAATAAATCAAACCTAAAAAAATAGCATCTTCATATTATCCTATAATTTTTATTATTATTGTGATTTTACTCTTATTCATATTTGTTTGAATAATAAATATAATATAAATATTTTTTAAATTAGTAAATATCATATTTACATAAATCGTCATATATAATGTAATATAGTTTTGGTATAGAACTTTAATGTATTTTTAGTAACATATAAAGGTGTAATTTACAATTTCAATTGAGGTGTTAAGAGTTTTCAATATTATAAAAATATCGTGTTATTTTTAAATGAACATATTTACTAAAGATAAATAAAATTACAAACCAGCTTAAACTTCCGATATAATATCCGTATTTTTATTTTATCGTAATAAATAATATTTTGAAAGCAAAGCAAAATTTTAAAATAATTCAATATAATTCAAAAATTAATATTAATATCAACAAAGTTAATAAGAAAGAAAGGAAGATTAAGTTGTGCAAGACAATGTTTTTAGTAATATTAATATAGTATGATATTTGTTTGCACATGGTTAAATTATTAAACATGGTAAATGTTAGTGGATTATGTTTTAAAGATATCAAATTAGTTTCTGTTTATTAGAATAGTAAATGTAAAAATGGTAAGAGTGATAATATTTTAACTATTTAAATATTTTTTTTAATTTACCATTCTTACATTTTTTTATTTAAAATAAGTTTTTTAATTTTATTTAAATTAAGCAATAAATGTAAATTACTTAATTTATTGTTTTAGTGGATGTTAGTCATCATTACTATAAGAAGGAAAAAGAAGCACCAAAAAGCTAAATAACAACATTTTATATAGCTCTCAAGAGATTTAATAGGGTGCCTAGAGCGGGGATATTGATTATGGGTAAAATTTAATTGTTGCTTTCTTCAATGGAGCTAACGAGGAGTTTGTATTTGCTATGAGGCATATATCTCCCTAGCTTTGTGACACTATTACCATTTTTGCTAGAATTGTTTTTATGGGACCCACACTAGAGTGAAGATCATGGCTTTATGGGGCCTTTTTACTATGTACAGTAGTTATCTCTCATAGCCATGTCTATCATTCAGGACTCCAAAGTATCTATCTAATGAGTGAGTCACAAATAAAGTTTCAACCCTCCCTTTCTCTCAAATTGGTTAAAGCGAATTTTTTCCTTGATTGTTCTATTAAATGATCTATCCTTCTCACACATGAATTGAAAGCAAATATTTTATGTAGACAAAATTTCTTAGAAGGAATTACATAAGCTAGAGGGAGTGATAAAATCCCAAATGTTCCAAAGCTCGGTTTCATGGATGAAGGGATTATTTATGTTACTTGATCCCCACATTGGTTATGGTTTTGGTTTTCTTATGTCTAGACATATTTTGATTTTTGTTATTTTGTCCTCGTTACCGACAAATATGGTGAGTCATAAAGAATTTGGCATAAGGAATTTTTTAAATGATTCAGGATGTTTGACATGTGGCCAATATTGTTTCCTTTATGTTGGTCTGCTACATTAGATATTTCTCTCATATACTCCTTACTAGATAATTACACCAAAAGTGTTCCATTTTGAAATTGGTCAGGCTAGACATTATTCTACCCTTTTCATCTTCTTTTTACATTTATCAGTCTGATATTTTGCCAATTTTTTCAAGCCTTTTAACACCTATCTGTTTCTTGTTTGGTCATTTAGCGATAGATGTTAAAAATTTGATTAGAATGCTTTATAGTAGTTCCTGAATGATTTTTCTCGACTGCCACATGTTTTGTTTAAGCTATTTCAGGAACCATCTTGCTTGATAACATCAAAAGAACACAGAGTTTTGTAGTGAGTTCCTGAAGTAGAATGCCTTCGTTGAAAGAAGATTATGAGGAAACTTTATTCTTAACAGGGTATCCATGGCTGAAAATGCAGGCATAAAAGTGCGCATGTACTCATTACATCAATGAATTTCTTAGATGCTCACATCAGGTAGCAGATGGCCCGTCGAAAAAAGGGTGTAGCATAGAGCTAGGAATATCAAGTTCTCAGAGTTCGAGATTGGTGACGATGAGCAATCATCATTCAAATAGGGCCAGGGAAGATCAAGTTCCCAAAATTCAAGAATGGAAATAGTCAGTAGTTAAATATACGGGCACTTATATCATTTTTTTTGAATGAAAATGTATATGTAATGATCTGAAACATAATATCATTTTTTAAGTAATTTAGACATCAAGGAAGAACTAAGATACATGTTTAGTTTCCAATAAACAAAGTGGATATTGTGAATGACAATAGTGATAGTTTGAAGAAATAGCTATAAGCCTCTATAACAAAAGCAAGGATTGTCAATGTTTTTCTCCATAAAAACAGAGGTAACAAAGTAAATCTAACTGCTTTTCTTTTAAGTAGCTATAGTTTTTTTGTTTCTAAAAAAAGGGCTACTCAATACATAAATAGATTTCATTTAATTCAATACTTTTCACCTAAAAATGGTTTTGTCAGAACTGATCTATGTGGTCCATTTTAATGTTTAACCGAATTAATTGTTTTGATATTCCTTTTGATTTTGTGTAATGTGTGCGTAGCTCTCAATTTTGTGTGATCTTTTGGTAGTTCCATTTATGCTTTATTTGCCTCATTGATGTGAAGTTCTTCCAAGATTTACAAGTTCGACGTATAATATTATTAGGTCAATACTTTACCAATAAAATATAAAATAATTTTTTAAATTTCTACTTGTTCTTTACACAATAATTTAAATAAATTTTTATTCTATTTGTTTATTTATAAAATATATAATTTTATGTTTATTTATTTATTATGATGGTAATGAAAAAAAGGAAAAATAAAAATTAAAGTGCAAAAAAATCACACGTGAAGTCAGAAATTATTAAACAAAGAATACAAGGGCAAAAATACATGGTATATGTAAATTTTAAAAAATGAAAAGTTTCAAATATACCAATTAACTTGATATATTATGATTCCTTGAAATCTCATGATCGCTTTTCAATTAACTTGATATATTATGATTCCTTGAAATCTCATGATCGCTTTTAATTATTAGAAGATTTATAGAATTATATTATTTTTAACATTTACATACATTTCTTTGTGTAAAGTAATAAATTTTTGAATTTTAAATTTTTATTTATATTTTCCATACTTATATTAAGAGATTATCCATATTATGTTATGTTTAAATATATAAATTTCAATTCCAATGTTATGTTTATATATTGAATTTCAATTTGAATTTTTATTGTTTTATATTTATATTATCATTTGTAAATAATAAATATGAATATTATAAATAGATATAATTTTCCATTTTTTTTTTTTTTGGTATGAATAAAAGATTAATATGTAAAACAATAAATAAAATAATTATTCTATTTTTAATATAAAGATAAATTATAATAGAAAATATTTTTTTTATGTAGAATTAAATCTAATTATTATTATAATTTTTTGTTCTCTAATAAAACCAAAAAGTGTTATAATTGGATAGTTGTTTAATTTTCTTAAATGTGAAGAAAATTTAAAGAAATAAAGAGGATGATGGTTCTCCTCCATGTCAATTGATAAGTTAATTATGATAAGTGTTTGTCTTTCAAAGATAGGTTTATGTGTAATTGGACTTAGTATTTGATTTCATTGCTTGGGACTAAATAGAGATGCTACTCGAAAGCATATGATCTTATTGTTATTTCCTTAAGAATGACAAGGGAAAACAAATTGTGTTTTAGTTTTGGAATAAGATCAAACATTGTGTTTGATTGACTAAAGTTAATCTTTCTTCAACCAAAAAAAATAAAATTAATATAATCCAAAATCTAAAAGCACCATGCCATAACCAATCTATCCTACATAAATTATGGTAAGAAGTGGGAATGTATAAAATGACTTGCTTCTTTTGTGTAGATTTAATTTAGGTATGAGTTTATTTTTGACTCTATTCTTGAGGAGATAATCTTCCAAATATTCTATTTTTTTGGATATATCTTTGTAATTTTAGAATAATTGCTACTATAAATCTCTTATTTTTCTTCCTTGCAAAAAGAATTACTTAATATACATTTAATTTGAATTTAAAGTTAAATTGGAAACATCATTTAACAACTAGAAACTGTGTTCCAACAAAATTTTCAAAATCACAGTTAAATTGTAATTAAATCAGCACTTGAGGATAATTATAAGAATGACACACTTCATTACAAGAATGACATCGAAGGGTTCTAACAGCTGATTGTCGGAGGATGAAATTTTTTTATCTCGACAAATTATAACTATGTCTCAATCCCATAGGGCTTCAGTGTTCGAGCTGAAATTGTATATGTACAGGGACAGGTGTAAGAGACAGATAGGTGATATTTACCACCAATTAAACCCTAAACACTAAACTCTAAACCTAAAACCCTAAACCCTAAACTCTAAACCCTAAACCCTAAACCCTAAATGCTAATCCCTAATAATTTTATAACATTTTAAAAAACATATTGTAACTTCTATTTAAGTGTTTATTAAGATCATTTACTAAAGTGTTATAAACCCTAAACCCTAAACTCTAAACACCAAACCCAAAACCATAAACCCCAAACCCTAAACACTAAAGCCTAAGCCTTTTATAACATTTCAAAAAGTGTTTTGTAAATTTTATTTAAGTGTTTATTAAAACAATTTACTAAAGTTTTATAAGCCTTAAACCCTAAACGCTAGACCCCAAACCCTAAACCCTATACCTTATACCCTAAAACCGAAACCCTAAGCATTTCATAACATTTTAAAAATGTTTTGTAACATTAAACCCTAATCCCTAAAACCTAAACCTTAATTAATTTATAACATCTTAAAGAGTGTTTTGTAACTTTTATTTAAGTGTAAATTTTATTTTACAAACCTTAAACCATAAACCTGAAATCCTAAACCCTAAACCCTCAAACACTAAAACCTAAACCCTAATCATTTTATAACATTTTAAAAAGCATTTTAAACTTTTATTTAACTATTTGTTAAAATAATTTAGTAAAGTGTTATAAATACAAAACCCTAAACCCTAAATATTTTTTTTTTTATATTTTAAAAAGTTTTTTGTAACAATAGTGTTCTAAATCATAAACCATAAACCCCAAACTGTAAACGCTAAAACCTAAACCCTTAACCTGAAACCCTAAATCCCAAATAGTAAACCCCAAATGGTAAACCCTAAACACTAAGAATTTTATAACATTTCAAAAAGTGTTCTGTAACTTTTATTTAAGTGTTTGTTAAATGAATTTACCAAGGTTTTATAAAACCTAAACCCCAAACCCCAAACTCCAAACCCTATATCATAACGCTTAAAGCCTAAAGGATAAACCCTAAAATCATTTACTAATGTCTTATAAACCGTAAACGCTAAAGCCTAAAGCTTGCAAACATCTACTAAGGTCTTATAAACTCTAAACCCTAAACCCCAAAACCTAAACCCTAAGCCCTAAACACAAAACCCTAAAACCTAAGGATTTTATAACATTTTAAAAAAGTATTTTGTAACTTTTATTTAAGTGTTTACTAAATCCATTTATTTTTTAGCAAGTGTTTTGTAAAATTTTTATAAGTGTTTATTAAAACGATTTACTAAATTTCTATAAACCCTAAACCCTAAACTCTAAATTGTAAGCATTTTATGACACTTTAAACCCTAAACCCTTAGCATTTTGTAACATTTTAAAAAGTGTTTTGTAACATTTTTTAAGCGTTATTAAAATAATTTATTGAAGTGTTAGAAGACCTAAACCCTAAACCCTAAACCCTTAACACTAAGTATTTATAACATTTTTAAAATAATTTTGTAACTTTTTGTAAGTGTTTGTAAAAAGAATTTACTAAAGCCTTGTGAACCCTAAATCCTAAACCTTAAGCATTTTATAACATTTTAAACCCTAAACCTAAACCCTAAGCATTCGTTGACATTTTAGCTAGCTTTTTGTAACACTTTTTAAAGTGTTTATTAAAAGAATTTACTAAAATGATATAAACCCTAAATCCTAAACCGTAGGCATTTTATAACATTTTAAACCCAAAACCCTAAAGCATAAATCCTAAACTCTAAACCCTAAGTATTTTATAACATTTTCACAAGCATTTTCTTAGTTTTTTTTAAAGTGTTTATTAAAAGCATTTACTAAATTGTTATAAACCCTAATTCCAAAACCATGAGCAGCTTATAGAATTTTAAATCCTAAACCCTCAAGCCTAAGAATTTTATAACATTTTAACAAGTGTTTTGTAACTTTTTTATCTTCTTATTAAAATAATTTCTCAAAGTGTTATAAATCCCAAACCATAAACCATAAACCCTATCCCTAAACACTAAGAATTTTATAACCTTTTAAAATACATTTTTGTAACTTATTTAAGTGTTTATTAAAAACATTTAATAAAGTGTTATAACCCTAAAACTGAAACCCGAAACCCTAAACCCTAGAACCTAAGAATTTTATGACCTATTAAAAATATTTTTGTAACTTTTATTTAAGTGTTTATTAAAATAGTTTACTAAGGTGTTATAAACCTAAACCATAAACCCCAAACCCTAAACCCAAAACCCTAAACCCTAAACCCCAGGCGCTAAACCATAAACCATAAAGCCTAAGAATTTTATAACAATTTAAGTGTTTATTAAAATAATTTACTAAATAAACCATAAACCATAAATAAATAAAAAAAACCTAAACACAAAAACATAAACCCTAAACCCCAAAACATAAACGCCAAACCTTAAGCTCCAAACACCCAAAACCCTAAACCGTAAACCATAAACCCCAACCATTTTATAAGATTTTAAATTTTCTTTTGTAACTTTTATTTAATTGTTTATTAAAATAATTTACCAAAATGTTGAAGACCCTAAACACTAAACCTGAAACCTTAACCCAAAACCCCAAACATTAAACCCTAAACAATAAATCTCAAACCATAAAACATAAACCCTAAACCCTAACCTATAAACCCTAAACCTAAGCCCTAAATCATAAACCCTAAACCCTAAACCTTACACCCTAAATCCAAAACCATGAACATTAAACCCTAAACCCTAATCATTTTATAACATTTTAAGAAACTTTTTGTAATTTTTATTTGAGTGTTTATTAAAGGAATTTACTAAAGTGTTATAAACCATCAACCCTAAACCGTAAACCACAAACCCTAAACCCTAACCCCTAAACTCTAAATCTGAAACCCTAAACGCTAAACCCTAAACTGTAAACCCTAACCCCTAAACACTAAACCCTAAATGCTAAAACCTAATAATTTTATAACATTTTAAAACACATATTGTAACATCTATTTAAGTATTTATTAAAATCATTTACTAATGTGTTACCAACCCTAAACCCTAAACTCTAAACACCAAACCCCAAACCATAAACCATAAACCCTAAAACCTAAGAATTTTATTACATCTTAAAAAAATTTATAACGTTTATTTAAGTGTTTATTAAGAGGATTTACTAAAGTATTATAAATCCTAGACTCAACCCTAAACCCCAAGAAATTTATAACATTTTAAAAAGTGTTTTTTAAACTTTTATTTAATTGTATATTAAAAAAATTTACTAAATTGTTATAAACCCTAAACCCTAAATGCTAAAGCATAAGAATTTTATAACATTTTACAAACTATTTGTAACTTTTATTTAAGTGCTTATTAAAAGAATTTACTAAAATGTTATAAACCCTAAATCTTGAACCTTAAACCCCAAACCCTAATCCCTAAATCATAAACCCTAAGAATTTTATGACTATCTATAATAAGGGAAGATCACACCTAGGTATGTGAGTGTAGGAGGGAGAGGAATGTGGTACATGAGATACCCTCCTTCATAAACCTTTTTCATTTTATTTATTTTTCTTCATAACTCCTCGAGGCTCCACAGGATGAATGCATTATGTGTAATATGTAGTAGCGGATTACTCCTTAAGGTGGGGTGGTTCATCCCTACACCCTAAACCCTAAACCCTAAACCCTAAACCCTTAACCCTAAACCACAACTCCTAAACCATAAACCCTAAATCCCAAATCCTAAACAATAAACCCTCTTGAGGGGCGGGATAAAACCCCCCTTCATCCATCGGTCCCTCTTCTGACAAGATAGAATGCACAGTCCCTCTGATCAATCCAGGTGCCTTCCCTCGGACCGACTAGGACACTGAAGCTGCCATCGATACTACTGGAGACCCTATTGCAGGTTCTGCTGCAGCAAATGATAAAGGAAATGACCAAAAGACCTTAGCGTCATAGCCAAATGCGTCTTCTGTAACATGCATTCTGAAGACTGCAGAAAGAATCAAAGTAGATCTTTCCAGTCATAGAATCAATAGCGAAATACAATATATGAGGGATCATGCACTCATAGGCAAGTTCCTCGGATTCTGGCCAAATGAAAAGGCCTTGCATGGATGGATAACTTCCAAATGGAAGCCTAAAGGACAGGTTACTCTGCAGCTTGGCCCATAAGGCTTCTTTACCGCCACTTTCAACTGCTTGGAAGACAAAATTCGCATCTTTGAGGGAGGCTCATACTTCTTCAACTCGTCAGGCCTATACCTTCGTGACTGGAAAGAAAGTTTCAACCCAGACAAAGAAGCTTTCAACTGGGCTCCAGTATGGATACGCATGTATTCTCTTCCACAAGAATACTGGAGGGAGGAGACCTTAAAGGACATAGGCAACAGCTTGGGGGTATTCATCGAAGCTGTCAAGGAGACCAAAATTGGGAGATACACCTCCTATGCCAGGATCTGTGTTCACATGCATTTGACTAAAGCACTCACGAACTCGCTAAGTCTATTTCATGATGACTTTGAATGGATCCAAGCAATAGACTACGAGCATCTTCCATTTCGTTGCAGAAAATGCCATGAACATGGCCATCATTTCAGGGATTGTCCTCTGAATCTTCAGTTCAAGGCCCCAGTTAATGAGACAAGCCTAGATTCTGAGGGTTTTACAAAGGTCTCTAGTTGCAGAAGGCATGCCAAGAAAACTCTGGCAGCTGTAGGTTCCTCCAAAAATCCTGAAACCCATAACAGATTTGAAATTCTGACCTCTCAAAATATTATAGAGAATCACCATGAAATCCCTCTTGCAGATCCCTCTCCTTCCTCAACCCCCCAGACCCTTCAATCTACAGTTCTAAGATCAGCCTCTACTCTTACAAGCTTTCCCACCTCTACCTCCTCTGAGAAAATAGATCTAGAGACCGCCCAGAAGTGTTCCACTATGGAAATCGATGCAGCTCCAACTCTCAGCATTCACCAACAGAGAAGCGAGGAAGAACATAATACCCCGATCCACATGGATGAGGAACCAGAAAGTGTAGATTTGGAAGGTCTAGACATTCTCAAACTGGTAATAGCGTGCAGATTGAAAGAAATTAATACAATACCCCCTCGGGAAATCGAAAGGCTTGAAGTAGTTCTAGGTAGAGCACAACATAAAAAATGTCTAGGTATTCAGGTTGGTAGTCCTTGGGATGGAAAGAAAATCTTGAAGAACATGAAGAAACAAGGGCGCAAAACAGATCTGCAAAGGACAGTTATCATTGGAGAAATGTTGGTGGATTCTGGTAGATTCCCAAGCTGACCAGGTTCTTCAAATCTCTCCCCCACGGTTCCTCATGAAGCTCATCTCATGGAATGTGAGAGGGCTTAATAGCCCCACAAAACATAGAATGTTAAAAAATATGATCCAACAAGAAAAGCCTTCAATTGTCTTTGTACAAGACACAAAAGGAAATAGCACAGTACTGGAAAAGATTCTAAATAAAGTTTGGTCAGGATGTTGCTCAGTCTCAGTGGATAATTCTAGCACTTCTGGAGGGCTAGAAATCTTGTGGAACCCACAGGTACTCTCCCTTCAAGACTTTCACGCCTCACACTTCTTCATTCAATCAAGCTTTCATCTAATTGGGAACAACATCCATGGCCATCTCTCTAATATATACTTTCCACAAGATTTACAAAAAAAGATGGATCTACTAGACACACTCATAGCTCTCAATTCAGATAGGTGATTTCCTCTTTGGATTGGTGGCAGTGACTTTAATATAATCACAGCTTTGGAGGAAAAATCCGGAGGTAGATCAAAGCTAGAAGGTGATAGCATCAGCTTCAAAGAGTTCATCAACAGTAGTTAGTTAGTGGACCTTCAGACTTCCAATGGTATGTATACCTGGACCAATAAAAGAAGGGGACCATAGCATATAGCTTCCAGCTAGACTCATTCCTTATATCAGACAATGCCATACACCTGGGTGGGGAATTTCATGCTTCCATCATGCCTCAAGTGGGCTCTGATCATTGGCCCATAATGCTATAGTGGTCACATCCGGGCACAAAGTGCAACAGACCATTCCGCTTTGAGGCCTTTTGGTCCTCTCATCCCAACTTCAAAGAAGTAGTTAACGAAGCCTAGAGATCCTTCAATCAACCGACAGGAGCCAAGATGTTCCAGTTCCAACAAAAACTAAAACATTTCAAACAAGCTCTCAAATCATGGAATCAGACTCAATTTGGTAATATCTTTGAACATCGAAAAGAGCTGGAGCAGCAGATGAACTCACTACAACAAAGAATTATCTTGGAGGGAAGAACAGATGAATATGTGCAATAGGAGTAGACCCTCTTAACCAAGATCGAAGCATGAAGCCAACGAGAAGAAATCCTGTGGTGACAAAAATCTAGAATCAGATGGCTAAAGGAAGAGGAGAAAAATACAAAAAAATTTCACAGATCTACCATTCAAAGGAGAATGCACAATAACATCACCTTCACAAATAATCCACAAGCGGAGAGATTAGAGGTGCATGAAGAAATGGAACAGGAATTCAAAGAGTACTTTCAGGAGATTCTTCGGGAGCCGTCAGGATGCAGGGATCAAGCCATTCGATCACTCACACAGCATATTCCTAAACAAATGTTGCTCCAACCCATCTCCAAATAGGAAGTGGAGGATGCCATGGCCAAACTTAAGGATGGCATAGTGCCTAGACGCGATGGCTTTACAACCAACTTCTTTCATGCATTTTGGGAGCTTATTAACATAGAGGTCTGGGAGATAGTGGAGGAATCAAGATCGATGCATTGGATCCTTCCTTCCCTAAATTCTACCTTCATAGCACTAATTCCTAAAGTAGATGAACCCAACATGCCTGAAAAATATAGGCCCATAACACTTTGTAATGTCATTTACAAGCTCATATCCAAAGTCTTGGTGAACAAGCTTAAACCCCTTCTCCCTTTCCTCATTTCGCCAGAGTGGACTGGATATGTCGAAGGGCGCTAGATAATGGGCAACATCATTCTCTCAAATGAAGTGATCCACTCTCTCAAGCTATTAAAAAATCTAGCTATGATTCTCAAGCTAGATCTTTCCAAAGCTTTTGATAAACTTAGCTGGACCTATATCCATCATATGTTACTGGCATCTGGCTTCAACACTACTTGGACTCGGTGGATCATGAACCTGATCTCTTCAACCAACTTCTCCATCCTACTCAATGGCTCACCTTCTTCTCCTTTTCGTCCTTCCCGTGGCGTTTTACAAGGTGACCCCCTTTCCCCTTTCCTTTTTGTTCTTATCGCCGAAGGCCTCAGTCACCTCCTTCATTCTGCCATCTCCTCCCTTCCCTAAAGGGAATTTCTCTTCATGGTCTCCCCCCTATTTCCCATCAATAGTTTGTCAACGCCATTGTGCTTTTTGGCCACCCATCAGCACAAGAGGCCTCCACCTTTAAAGCCCTACTCATTCTCTTCTCAGAAGCCTCAGGAACATCCATAAATGCCTCCAAGTCCCAGCTCTTCCTCTTCCTCACTCCTACCTTGACCCAGAGGAACATCACCAGGATTTTGGGCTTCCCAATAACCATGCTTCCTTTGAAATATTTGGGAGCTCCTTTGCTAGAATCTTCTATTAAACACGCCTCCTGGAGAACCCTCATTGATAAGCTAGAAACTAGGCTCTCTTCTTGGACCTTCCGCTCGCTCAACATAGCCGGCAGGCTCATCCTTATCAAATCCATTCTCCAAGCTATGCCCCTTTATATTTTTTCTATATTGGCAACTCCTAAATGGGTTCTCAAGAACATCCACAATCTTCAAAGAAACTTTCTTTTGGGGTCCGTAGGACTCAACAAGAAATGGGTTCTTGTCAAATGGACTGAGGTCTGTCTACCAAGATCAACTAGTGGGCTAGGTTTGAGGGATCCCCTTCATAATAGTAATACAATGGGAGCCCGTGTCTGGTGGAACTGTATTTCCAAACCACACATTCCTTGGGCACGTCTCTAGCAATCTAAATATACGCCAGGCAGTCAATGGGATGATCTCATCAAAATCAGCACAACAACTCCTGGCTCGTTGATCTGGAATGCCACAAAGCAACATAGTGCGTTTATTCAAGTGCATAGTTTTTGGGAGATCCATTCGGGCACTACAACTATATTCTAGGAGGACTCTTGGCAACAAATCCCAAAACTAGCCTCTCTCTTCTAAAAACCCAACTGGCAAGCTTCTATGCAGCAAATTAATCAAATCCATGTACATCAGTTTTGGCAGCAACAATCCCCTCAAGGTTTTAAACTCTGGAGATCAACCAGTACTTAGTAGGCTAATTGGCAGGGGGAAACATACGAAGAGATCGATCAGGAGCTAAAACTCAGGAAAATTAATTACTCTAATCAAAATGACAAACTGTGATGGGGACACACACCAAAAGGTATGTTCACTAGCAAGGAAGCATACCAACGTCTCTATCAACCCATGCAAACAGCAAAGGATCAGATTTGGGATCAGATTTGGAAACCTAGTATCTAGCCTAAGGTTTCCACTTTTCTATGGCTTCTGAGCAAACAACGAATCCTCAATTGGCATAATCTACAAAGTTGGGAATTTAATGGACCTTCTAGATGTACCAATTGCAATCTCAATTCAGAAACCATCCAGAATCTCCTGGATCCCTGCCCAGTAGCAGCACAGTTTTGCGAAAGAATTGTTCAGTGCAATAGAAGAACGGGTAGATGTGTGGGAGACATCACGAACACTATCACAAACTGGCCTCGCCATCCTTTCCAAAGCCTTCTTCTCAACTCCCTTTGGAGCCTCATTCTGGGCTTTGTTTATTGGATCTTATGGAAGGAGAGAAATAATAGAATCTTCAACAATATTAACAAGCCACTTGATACCCTATGGCCCCTTCTCAAACAAAATTTGCAAGAAACTCTTGCTCTAAGACACTAGAAAGACTTGGACCTACCAGACTCTCCTCAGGAACACCTCATCTTCAGGGATTGAAATTTGGAGCTCACTTTTTTAGCTCAAGTCAAGACTAGTCTCCCAATCGACACTGCTTCTCCCCTCAACTAGTCTCCCCCGGCTTCCCATTCTTACAAATTGAACCTCGATGGGGCTGATAAGGGCAATCCAGGGTTGGATGGCTATGGTGGTGTCATAAAAAACAAAGTTGGTTCAACACTGCACATATATCATGGGTCAATTGGCAAAGATACCAACAACGCTACAGAACTTGAAGGTTTATGGAAAGGCCTATGCATAGCAGAAAAGGAAAACTTTTTCCCTCTTGAGGTAGAAGGGGATTCTCAAATCTTAATAGTAGCAGCCATAAGGATTCACTTAGGTACCTCAGCAGTAAAGATTGCCTCAAGCTGGTGGCTTCTTAGCAGATTGGAACAAATTGAGGAATGGCTCAGGACTTCCAGGAGAATTACATTCAAACATATTCGGCGATCAGCCAACAAGGTAGCAGATGGATTGGCTAATTAGGGATTCAATCAGCAGATCCTATTTTTCTCAGGTCCTTTAAGCAACTCAAATGATGCACAACCCAAACAAGACTGCACTTCTCTGGTGCAACAGGATTTATCACCCCTCGATGCGGGTGCATAATCAATAGAGCAGTACGTTGGCGACGAGAGGGGTGGGTGCGTGGCTCGTCACAAATGCCAGCCAGCATCGCATGAGAATAGAGTTAATGTTTCAAACCATCGACTTAAATGATGAATTAAAACAACTCACTCCCTCTCGCAAATGTGTTAGTATATTGGTAACGATGCTATGCTTGTTATTCACTCCTCCCTTGCACTTATGCTGGTTCAGCAAGGCTGATGATAGTCCAGGGTATGGTATATCTTTGTATCAAGGCTTCCATGGTTGTCATGCTTCAAACAATCCTTTCTGCATCTTCCCCAATCACCCCCTCTCAGTCCCCTCAACGGTTGTTTGTTATGTTCCTCCAGCATACTTCAAAATGCTGAGACTGCGCTCAAGGAGGAGTTGCAGAAGAGGTAGCTCCCAAGGCCGTGTCTCCCGCCAGCCTTCCTCCACAACCTTGGACCCTTCGTCTGAGGCTTCAGATTTCTATTTTGGTAGATACATTGTGACCAAAAGCCATCGTGGAAGGGGTCGAGGGCAGTTCCTCACCGAACTGTGCTCTCACCATTCCAATTCTCATACAGCTCACTTCTGCTTCCCTTACACTCTTGGCAATTCCACCTTCATTGGGTCCGTCACTGTAGAGTTATGTGAGGATACTGTGGGTTCGGGGGCTATCAGTACAGGGGATCCTTTGGAACCAAGGATGGAAAACCAGATTGAATCCTCGCAGAATGCGACCACTCAGAGAAAGGATTTAGGTGGCTCTGCCACTCTAGATTCGACCATCCATGCCAGTCCGAGCACTCCTGCAGGTGGTGGTCCTTCAAGTAAAGAGGACCAGCCCTCTGAGTTTGAATACCCAGACTAATTGAGTTGTTGCATTGTTGAATAATTGCATCCAACATCGCATGAAGACTGAACAGGTCCGCACCTTCTGATTTTTGTTCAACTGCCGAAAGAAGTCGCTCAATCCCTTCGGGATTCATAGTCATTTCATGTTTTTAGTTCTCAGAATCAGGTGTTTTTCAATTTTTGACTCACTGGTTTCCCCTACGTGGGCGGCATTCTCCTGTTTCTTTGGTCACTGCCTTGGTTCAATTTGTTTATGGGTCACTATCTTGGTAGCGGGTGCGTTGTTCCTTTCAATATGTCCCAATCTTTAGTTACCGTTTCCAATGATGTCAAGTCTCAAAGGAAGTCATCATGCAGGTCTTCTGGTCAGTTTTTCAAGCGATTTTTGTAAGCATGTCATCTCATGGGATAGAACTCTTGAGGTCTCTGCCTCTCTATAACCATTTTTTTGTATCAATATAGGAATAGACAAATTCAAAAAAAAAAAAAAAAAATTACTAAAAACATCTACTAAACTACTATAAACCCTAAACCCTAAAATCTAAACCATAAACCCATGACCCTAAACCCTAAATTGTAAGCAATAAACTCTCTGTATTTTATACCATTTTAAAAAGTGTTTTGTAAATTTTATTTAAATGTTCATTAAAAGCATTTACTAAAGTGTTATAATCCCCTAACCCTAAACTCTAAACCCTAAAGCCTAGACTTAAACCCCTAAACCCTAAACCCTAAAACCCAAACCTTAAACCCTCAACATTTTATAGCATTTTAAAAATGGTTTTTTAAGTTTTATTTAAGTGTTTATTTAAAGAATTTACTAAAGTGTTACAAACCATAAACCCTAAACCCTATAGCCTAATAATTGTATAACATTTTAAAAAGTGTTTTTTAACTTTCATTTAAGTGTTTATTAAAAGCATTTACTAAAGTGTTATAATCCTTAAAATCTAAACCATAAACTTTAAACCCTAAACTCTACACCCTCAATCCCGAACCCTAAACCCTAAAGCCGAAACCCCAAACCGTAAACTGTAAATGCTAAGAATTTTATAACATTTAAAAAAGCATTTTGTAAATTTTATATAAGTGTTTATTAAAAGCTTTTAAGAAAGTGTTGTAAACACTAGATTCAAAACTCTAAACCCTAAACCCTGAACCCTAAATAATAAACCTCAAACCATTAACTCTAAGCCATAAACACTACAAATTTTACAACATTTTAAAAGACAATCTGCAACTTTTAATTAAGTGTTTATTAAAAGCATTTACTGAGGTGCTATAAACCCTAAACCCTAAACTCTAAACCCTAAACCCTAAACCCTAAACCCTAAATCCTAAGATTTTTATAACATTTTAAAAAACATTTTGCAACTTTTATTTAAGCTTTTATTAAAAGCATTTACTAAAGTGTTATAAACCCTAAACCCTAAACCTTGAAACCTCATGACAAGTACAAATATCAAAATTACTTTTGTAAATAATGAACCTACTTACATTTTATTTAACACTGCCTCTTAACTACACAGGGATTTATAATGGTACTTGGTCATTCTCAATCTGAATAATTTATCATAAGAAGAATCAGATTGGTAACCCATATGTATAACATCATAGTAAACAACATTGTTTCCAAATTAAGGCCTTAAGTGACAACTCTATCTCTCATTATATCAGAGCACAATGTTGGAATGACCAATGATTATAGAAACATTAACCATTGTCTCTTAAGGTACATACCCACCTAGGTGTTCGTTGAGTATGACCTTATAGGAATATTCTTATCTTTAGTTGCCGACCCCGAAATAATATAAGCCCTCTTCCCTACTCTTGCGTTGGATGCCCTACATATCGTCAAAGGACCTCAGATGCTAGACGATTACCCAATCATCCATTATTTCTTCCAAAGTAAATACAAGAATGTTTTTCTTAGGTTTGTCTTCATGGCCTTCACCTAGACTTATGATTTTTAGTCTTGGTCTAGTGCATGACACATGAAGTAGAAAAATGCAATTGTCACTCCTTTTTAATAAGGGGAGATGTAATCCAAGCTCCCTATTAGTGAAGGTGGCGGCGGTGACCGTGAAGGTGAAGTAGAAGGTAGAGGAGGAGGAGGAGGAGGAGACAGAGTAGGAGGAGGCATGGAAGGAGGCCTTAGCAGTGGAGGATGTGGAGGGAGAGGATGAGGAGGAAGAGGAGGAGGTAGAGGTAATGGAAGTGGCAGTGGTGGTGGTAGCAGAGGATGAGGAGGAGGAGGAGGAGGAGGAGGAGAAGGAGGAGGAAGTGGTGGTGGTGGTGTTGGTGGACATAGAGGAGGAGAAGGAGGAGGAGGTGGTGGAGGTGGTGGTGGAGGTGGAGAAGAAGAAGGAGGTGGAGCATGTGGTAGAGCCAAAGGAGGAGGAGGAAGATGAGGAGGTCATGTTGTTAGTGGAGGAGGTGGTGGAGGTTATGTTTCTAGATGAGGATGCATAGGTGGTGCTGGATGAGGAGGTGGAGGATGAGGAGAAGGAGGAGGTGGAGATTGAGGTGGTGGAGGAGGTTGAAACAAAGGAGGAGGGGAAAGAGGAGGAGGAGGAGGTAGTGTAGGAGAAGGTGGACGTGGAGATCTAGGAGGAGGAGGTGGACATGGAGAAGGAGGAGGAGGAGGAGGATGAAGCGTAGGATGAGGAGGAGGTGTTGGAGGTGGATAAGGGGGAGGACAAAGTGGAGGTGTAGGAGGAGGAGGAGGTGGATGAGGGGTTGTTGGTGGAGGTGGTGGAGGTATAGGTGGAGGTGGAGGAGCAAGAGGTCAAGGCGGAGGATGAAAAGAGTGTGGAGGAGGGGGATGAGGTTGAAGAGGAGGAGGATGTGGAAGTGGAGGTGGAGGATGAGTGGACAATGAGGCGAAGGTGGAGGTGGAGGAGGAGGTGGAGGAGGAGGTGAAGTTGCAGAAGGAGGTTTAGCTGGAGAAGGAGGAGAAGGAAGTAGAGGAGGAGGAGGATGTGGTGGAGGAGGTGGAGGTGGATGTTTAGGAGGAGAAGGAGGATGAGGAGGAGGGGTTGGAGGAGGTGGAGGTAGAGTTGGAGGTGGTGCTAGATGATGAGGAAGAGGAGGAGACAAAGGTGGACATGGAGGAAGAGGAGGAGGAGGAGACAAAGGTGGAAATGGAGGAAGAGGAGGAGGAGGAGTAGGTGGTGGTGTTCGATGAGTCGGTGGAGGAGGAAAAGGAGGAGGAGATGGAGGCAGAGCAAGTGGAGAAGGAGGTAGAGGCTGAGGAGGAGGTAGAGGAAGAGGTGGATTTCAAGGTGGGGGAAGAGGAGGTGGTGGAGGAGGAGGAGGGGGTGGAGGTGGAGAAGGAGAAGGAGGAGGAGGTGGTGGTTGAGGTGGAGTTGGAGGAGGTGATGGAAGAGGAGGAGGAGGAGGAGAAGATGAAGGAAAGGAGTAGGAAGAGGAGGAGGAGGAGGAGGAGGATGTGGGTGATTAGATGATGGAGGTGGAGGCAGAGGTAGAGATATGGAAGTTAATTTAAGAATGATGTCTTATATTCAAATATTAAATTGTCACTATCTTGTCCACTGTTGGAAATTAAAGCTACAATTTCATGAATCCAGAACATATCTCTTCACATACATAACATCCTACTATTAAATGATAAGTAATTCATTTAGAAATATTTCCTCTATTCACAAATATAGTCATTCAAGTACATGAAATTTCTTTTATGTTTAGATCTGATATCTTGGCCAAGAATATGAAGCATTTATCAAGATCAAAAGTTTGCATTTATTTTGTTTAAACCTTTTGTTTGTCTGTTAAACACTTATAGTTCTAGTTTTATTGTTCAATGAACCATTTGTTTGGGAATGATTGGTTTCATCTAATTATCATTGATTTAAAAACCATTGGGCTAAATTTGATGTTGTTTCTTGAATAAGAAGCCTTATGTTCTTCTTCTTTTCTGTTTACTTGAGAAACATAGGATATTAGTAATCATATATGGATTTGTTTATTCTTTTCATATTCCACATATTTTTTGTAGTTATTATTTTGCGTAATCATATGAAGTTGACATAAATATCTAATGTGTACTCATATAATATAAATAGAAAAAATATTATAGTATTGTCAACTTTTGATGGAATCACTTCATTAAACATAGTAAGAAGTAAATGCATTTTATAAAATGTCATTATGAATAAAAAGAAAGATTTACACTGTTGGGGCTATAAGACAACCAAAACTATTTTATCATAATTAAATATTTTCATTAACGATGAGAGGGTAAACCCGTTGAATTGAAATCAATATACATGCATTTTTTCGAGTGTCATGAATTTTGGAAAAAGCACTAGCTATATAAGGGTTTTCTTTAAACTCAAACAATTTCAAATTTCCTTGCAGCCAACATCAAGTGAAAATGGAAACCGACATCGTAACCCTGTATAGAGGAAGCGTTTGAGAATTAATTGAAGTCTAAAGCATAGGTGGAAAATCCTACATGAATTTTGACCCCAAAACAATGTCACAAGATAACCCAAGTTGGTCATAGACTAACCTACACACACAGGAAATAAATTCCTTTGTTTGAATTGGAATCACTTTAAATTAATTAGGCAAAGAACATTATAAAAGGTTTTGAGATAACTAGAGTCTAACCTTAGTAATATAGATGACATCCTTCAATCTGATGCTTTGTTGTAAATGAAATAACATTAGTATTGTACGTATATTCTTGTATAAAGAAAAAATATATCGAGATGTGAATCAAGTTATGGTTTAATCATAGAGTGAAACTTCTAGAAAGATTGTACAATATTGGAAGGAACTCCATGTATGAAGGGTAGTTCATTTTGAAATCATTGGGAAAAGCATAAATTACCCCAAAATCGTTTGAGGAAACCATAAACAACTTATGATACATCACGACCACAAAGTAAAAAGTAAAAACTTACAATAATATACCCAATATGCAAGAATGGCTATACTATAACAAACATAAGTGAATGTAGAGGAACCAAAGACATTGTTATGGCTTACTGAAGGATTTCATCCATACCTCATTTTACAAGGACACTTTTTCTAAGAGAGTGATATGGACATAGGTTTTTCACATACATTGCACATAGAATCACATAATCCCAAAACATCAATGTTCTGTTTTTAAAAAACCTCATTGAGAGAACTATATTCAATAGAGTAATGTGCATTCTTTCAATTACTTAGTTTTGTTGAGAATTGTATTGAACTATGCTCTTATGTTGAATCCCACACTTGCATATATATTTTTAATATTCATTAGATTACATTATATTCCATTAATGGTATGAAGAGAGCCAATGTGTGATTATGCTTCATATCCAATCCGTACATGAAAATCCTTAAATGTTTTGAAATCTTGAGATTTACTTTTTAGTAAGTACACCCAACACATTCTAGTGTAATCATCAACATAATATTTTGTACATTTATTTTCATTATCATAATTAAAATCCATAGGGCCGCACAAACATAAATATATATGTCCAAATCTTCTACATGAATGAAGGGGCCTTGCTAGCGATTGTGAACAAGGAGCAAGTGGCAAATGATTATGCATAGCTATAGACCCATATAAATAAGAAAGTGGAAAATCCCACATATATTTAGTAGGGTACTCAATTAACATATTTAATGCTTAAAGTGGTTACGTATAACAAAAGAAACATGTTGAGTTATCATCCTCTGAGAGTTAAATCACCCTTGACAAGGAAGAGGCATGACTAAGTAAAGCGAAAAATGAGATAATATTGATGGATAGGCTATGAGATCTTGGTAGAATAAAAAATGTTCCAATGTAAATAAGGCTAATAATTTTCCACATAGTAGAGAAATTTATTGGGGGTAATATTCTAGGGTTTTTCAAAATAAAAAATAAAAAATAGTTGTCAATTTTGACTTTTTTTTTTTAATTTATTTGCTCAAAGTTTATACTTTAAAATTATTTTAACTTACTTGGATGCGGGTGAATTTCTATAACATTAATGATGAGGAGATGGATTGACAGCGCTCTGCCTAGCCAGCTGCTGGCCAATGCACCATCCTAGGCTTAGAAATGGTACCTGCAGACTCACTTCCAGCGAGAGCCGACCAGCTTGCAGAAGTATTTAATGCTTGCTTCGGTCAAGAAATGAAGGAAGTTCAATTCAACATGGCATCCATCAACCCATCTGTTTTCCCTCTGTCCTTCAACATTTTCCTGCTCCAAGCAGTAAATCCCTGCAATAGAACTGTTACAGGAAAAAGTTGTTGGCTTCTCTGATGTCTTGCCTTTGGCAATGGGTTCCATTATTCCCATTCCAAGCACTACCCTTTGAACCATATCCAGGAGCCATTTGCACATTCTCTGTCTTCCTTCTAGGCCCCTAATTCTCTTGAGTTTCTCATCCACCGCAGTGCGATGGTTCGTCATCGCATGCGGAGTCGCAGAGGAGGTGACCAAGGAGGTAGCACTCACTCTCAAGCTACGCACAATGAAGCTCTGCCACCACCACCTATTTCTCCACCTCCTTCTCAGGCTCGTTGTCTCCCTTCCAGTCCTCCTAGCAATCACTATCCTCACTTCGCCTTCCATTCGAATCACTTCAGGTTCCAGAGAAACCAGAATCAGCCCATTATCATGGCTAATGTCACTACCATCTTCTCTGTAGAAGAAGACCAGCACAGTGCTTCTGCATGTATCTCTGCAGAGCAACCTTAGGATATTCGTAGAATGGAAGTTTATCTGGGCTCTGAGCAGCTTCCGTCTGATGAAGGTGGGGTAGCCAGGCATGGCAGTCAGAATGTTGAAGGTGTTACTGTAGGCGACACTCAGTACCCAGGTGGCAGCGCTCATGGGGCCACAACTTCGATGGATTTTGCTGGAAGCTCGAGCAACATTCCTCTGGTGACAGAAATTCCAGGTGGCAACACTCATGGTTCCACAAATCTGATGGACATTGTTGGCAGCTCAAGAGGCATCCCTGAGGTGACGGGTCATCCAACTGGCAGAGCAGTCAGCGACGTGGCGAAGGAAGGCGAGATTCGGTATGGGAATGTGTGTCTAGTTGTCGAGGAGGCTCTTGACTAGGACTTCCCAATTCAATTCCATGTGGCCTCCCAAGTGCCACCACAAAGTTTTTCTACTGACTGGTCAAGTCCTGTTGTCTGTGGTTTTGTTTCTAGTTCTTTGGTTAGGCATTTCTTTCTTGTTTCTCAACTGTTTCAGATGGTGATATCTCAAGACTTCATTATGGTTTTATCATTGTTCTCCTAGTCTTTAGCATGGTCTTTTTTAAGTCTAAACCGGTTTCCCCAAATATGGGGCAGTTATGATTCCTAGAAGGAACTGAGTTGTTCTCAGCTGAGCCTGCAGCCTCATTGTAAATTTATTTTTCCTTCCTTTTAATAGAATTATCTTTTACAGGGAAAAAAAATAAATTATTTTAACTTAAAAATAATTAGAACTCTCAATATTTTTATGAAAATATCATTAAACATTTAACATTATGGATATTAGGGAGTAGTAATGTTAGGCAAGGTTTATAAGCTTTAAAATAAATTTCCATCCTTGAAATTTTTGCTACTAGCTAGAGCGCTTTGAGAAGAAAGAAAAAACATGTCATAGTTGCGCAAGATATACAAAAGAATTAAGTGATTAAAAGAGAAGATAACATGAGACGTTCTTGAATAAAACTAACATATGGGGAATAACTAACAAGCAATAAAGTTGTGCATCATTTAATGTTTGCATGTTGTGAGTCTTTGTGACATAGTACTCATGAAATTACTCAATGCTATGGGCATGTACACTTCATGATAGTTTTTTATTTGAAATGATGAAAGACAATTTAGGATGCGTAAATGTAATTATACTATAATTTAGTCAAAGGAACATTGTACTCTTCTTTTATTTCGTTAATTTTTTTTTTGCATGTCCAAGTTTATCTCACCTTCATGGATTCTTTTGATAAGAAGGAGAACTAAGGAATTTGTCATTATACATATATAATAAAAATATGATCATTTTTAGTAGAAGAGTTGCAATAGGAGTTGATGTAGGTGTTACCTATCCTAAACAAGGTGTGACGTTGAACAATTATCTCCTTGTTAATGAAAAGTATTACCTTTCTCATTAAGTCTATAACTATTTTATTATATTTCCATTTATTTTAATGTTTTTCACAAAATATATTTATTAATTTGTCAATAAGATCAAAAAATATTTTTTTTATATTGTATTACCATTCGCTTCCAAATCACATTGAAGGTGTCTTGCATATCTCACATTCAATCAAAGGGGGATTTCCCTGCATAATGAGGTTAGATAAAGCATTAATATTTGTATGATGGTTTCAATATATTTTGGTTTGTATCCTTTAAATTCCATTCCTAAAGAAATACATGTGAATGGATTTGATATTTGCATAAATTTGATAGAAAAATATCTCATAGACTGTACATATAGTGAAGTTCATTGCACTTTAACTCAACAAGGCCTTAACTTTCTATACAAAGCCTCACAATTTAGCTTAGAATTGATTAGACAAAATTAAAACAAAAACAAAACAAAACAAAAAATATAATAAGAAATCATATTACAAATGTATATATTTATTTATATTAATATAAACATTAGTGATTAAAGAGAAATGGGAATACATAATTTACACATCTGAAATACATATAATTAAATTTGTGAAAACATATTTATGATTCCTTAATTATGTTATGTTGATAGTGTGTATACCTTATAATAGTATTTCTAGAATTTTAATTTAATTATCAATAATCAATAGGTTGATGCTAGAGATTAAATAACCAATAATTAATATTTTTAATATTAGTCATTATAGAAGGTTGGGATTTATTTAAAATTTAGTTATGATATCTATTCCTTTTCAGTTTAATTAAAAAAATCGTTTCAACATTAATCTCAAATACACTATATATAGAATATTTTGACTATAAGATGATTTACCTGTTTTATTATAACTATTGTGACCACATAATTAAATGGATTGAAAATTGCTATATCTATCAATTTATGATAGGAATCAAAACACTAACCCCATTATACATATTGCATTAACTAGATTAAAAAATTCATAAAAGTTAGCTAAACTATATATTTATTATTATTATTATTACTGGAGTTATATAATATATAAAAATATGTTTATCCATGTAGATTCACCCCACTATTATTATGGAAATATTTTAATTGGAAACATTTCTTCTTACATTACCATGGCTTAGAAATACCACATTCCCAATATGATGTGTTGATATTCCATTCTACTAAATTAATTAATTTGAGATAATTTAATTAATAAATTATATCTAACTTGGACAGACATCTTATCATTGATATGTCAATGTTACCATGAATATTCCAACATTTTCCATGGGGTTTAAATATCTACGATCAACCTAATAATTAAATTATAACTATGGAAAATCTATTTTTTTCCAATTTAAGTTAGAAGAAAATATTAACATTAAATTAAGATAAACTAGGGAAGCCATATAAATTAAATGGATCGAACTGCAAATAAAATTCAATCCATGATAACCATAAAAATGGGTAAACCATTATTCCTATCAAATTTAATATATTAAGAAAACAATAAAAATTAACTAACTAATAAATTTATTACAAATTATATTGTGGTTATTTATAAAAAAATTGCATGCATATTTCAACAACAACAAAAAACCTTAGTGGAAAATTTTAGCAGTGAAATATGTCAATATTACTATGAATATTCCAAAACATTCCATCGGGTTTAGATATATTGTATCAACCTAATAATTAACTTATAACTATGGCGATGAGCATAATTATAGGCATATATAACGTGTGGTCGACATACTTATGTACTAATTGTTGGACTACAAAAGCTGGATCATTAATTCTTATTGGAATGTTTATATTATGTTGTTCTATTTCATAGTTATAACATTCCAACCAAATCTCCATTTCGTGTTGTTCTATATACTGAATGTTGTTACTAGGCAACTTAATATGTCATCAAACCTAGAATACTTGGATGAAACTTCGTCACTATCAGTCTCCTTGGATCGCTTTTTATCTTGAACATCATTTCTTCTATACTTCTTATTGTAGTAACATGGGTTGAATCACAAATCAAGTCGATGTTCAATTTTTATTTTTTCTTGTTCAGTTCAGTCGACTATCCTTGGTCGTATGCCTATGATGAGCGCCCTTCTACATTGAGTTTGTCTGGAATCAATTTTTTATGTTGTTGTTTTTTCTGAACTACCATCATTTTCTATAGTTTTGTTTCAATGAATACATATTCTCCATGTCCAAGCAACTGCAAGACATCAAACCCAATACATTATTCTAGAAATTGTTCTAATTTTCTATGCTTCTTTTCTTTTCTACCCTTTATATGATATCCTCAAAAGCTTTTCATGCAATTGAGTGTAGATTCTATTGTTGTTGTGTGTCTTCTAGTTGAATACGTGGAAATATTCCATTTCCATTTATTGTATATGTTTACGTCCCTATTGGTTTCCAACTCCGCGAGTCTTTGCTTGTAATATTCTTATGAGATTATGTCACAAGTTCTAAGAGGTCAAATTTAAATGGTTGTGTATAATTATTCTTCCCTTTCTTCTTCTTGTTCAGCATCTCTAAGGAGTAAAAGTATATCCCCTTGTTCTTCTTGAGCTTATGGTGGAATTGGGAATATTATATTAGATTATTAATTGATCCTATATATATTTCGTCAATTGTACGCAGATATAGAATCTCTTGCAGGTCTACATCTAAAGAGTTGACATACCAAACTTCAATTATTTGTATGGACAATTGAACATGCGATGAGGGAGGATTCATTTTTTGTATCTATTGAGGTACTCTCCATCTTTTGGAAGATTTTTAAAGATTTCTGGAGGAACAACTACTGAAGTTTGTTTCATGTCTACTGAAATTAGTAAAGAGGGGAAGCAAATGGACTTATTAGAATTTTCACATTCATAACGGTTCATATTCAGCATGTCACCAACGTGTTTTTCCTAGTTGTATATTTTTCCTGTCATAAGCATTTGACCAATTTATTGTAGAATAGTGATATGTTAGAGACTCTCCCTATTCATACAAAACGACTCTCTCTCATTAGGAAAGATTTAGAAATAAGAAAAAAATGAAGTATCAAAAACTTATTTTAATAATACATATATTTAACACAATAATATAAACATGAATAAATAGGAATCCAATAAAGAATATTTATTATTCATATTGCATTTAACAGTGGAAATAGGAAAAAAACCATGTAGAAATACACAATTTAGAAATTTAGGAATTTTATAATTTTGAAATACATATAACTATTTATAGAAAACAACCTATATATACTTGATTAATATTAATTGATGGAATTAATAATAGTTAATATGAACTTCAGACACCAACATTAAGACCTTAAAGCATATACAAAATATACACTATCATTGTATCATCTAATGGGTGAAATGTGAGTACTCGTCAACATCATTACCATATCTTGACTCACAAAAAGTGAATTTTGGGTAAATATCATAATCAAAATCATTACCATATGTTGGCTCACGAAAAGTTATATTTGGGGCAATATTGATAATCAAAATATCATCTCAATGATACATAATATCTATTATATTACTTTCTTATGAGATTTAATTTGAGTTACACTTCATTCAAATTTATCACTATGTTATGACACTTTAAGTGCATAAAAGATATAGTTTTAATGGTATAGTTAACATGTTAGATATTAAAATTGATGTGTATTGTAAAATTTCAAGAATTACAACTTCATGATCATGAAGTGTATTAGGTGTCATAGTTTCTAGAATTCATTGTGTTTTAAAGATCATAGTGCACTATGGTTTAATTAATTTTAGAGTTTGTCCCTTAAGAACAAATGTCATTGCTTTTTAATGGTAATAGTTGTTAGAGGTTGCATTATGGAAGGGTTTTTAATTATCTAAGAGTATGAGTGATCATAGTAAATTAGCTGTTATGGGTCATATTAGTGTTTTGACATTCATAATGGTTTTTGGTTAAGGGGCACATATTGTATAAGATATTTTTCTCAGAGCGGGCAAATGTTACATTAAATAAGGGAAACAATTTTGTGGGGATTAATATATAATGCAATATCTAGAAATATCTAATAATAAATTCATTATAATTAATGAATTTATAGACACATATATTAATATATATGTTTACAGATGAAAATATTATTAGGAAACCCAATGTGTTTTTCCTTATGATTTCCCTCAATGTTTTAATCTAATAACTAATTGAGTTTTTTTTTTTTTTTTTTTACTTTGTTACCGGAGAATCCACAATGAGAACCATTACTGTGGATTGTCTCGTAACAAAATCAAAAGAAATAAACGAGAGGTCTTAAATCCAGAACTAATTGGTTGTACTTCAGAAAACCGTGAGCGATTTAGTGGCTAAGTTTTTGATACTCCTAGATTTTTAAAAGACTCTTAGAAATATTGAAAAAAAATAGGTTCTCTCAAAAGTTTGAAATAAATATTTTAATTATATATTTATCATTTAAATTTTCCAACCTAAAAGGTATTTAGAAAAAAATATATATTATTTTTTTAATTACTAACGAAGACGATTATTAATCTATATGATTTTATTTATTAGTTAAAAATGTTATTTTATTAGTGAAAATGTTGTTAAGGCATATGAATTTTAATATTTTTTTCTTATTTAACAACTTATTCTCAAATTTTATTTTGACAATTTTATTATTTAGCAAAAAAATTATGTATAATGATTCTCACTCCATTTTCGTAGTTGTCAATTCCAATTGATAATGGGAGTCACTGAGATAAAGTTGACATTTCAGATTTAAGCAAAACATTGAACATATTCTCTTGACTGTGAAGAAAACAATTTAAACATTGCGCTTTTAAATTTCACCATTACTTTTTTAACTTCAAAATTTTGTGTTTTTACCGAAAACAAATTAAATAGCGAGTGTTTCTAACTTTGAAACTATCCATTTTTTTACTTCAAAAGAAAATAAATATTATTTTGAGAGATATAGTGAAATTGGTCATCATTTACATCAAAAGCAATTTTTTAAATTTAACTTTTAATTTTTAACTTTTTTCACTTTGCTTTCTTTAAAAATTTAAACGTAACTTATTTTGTTTGCATTTTTTTAATTTAACGGTGGTTTTTTTATGAATGTAATTTATATTCTGTTTTTATTTTAAATTTAACGTTTAATTTTTTACTTTGCTTTCTTTAAAATATAAATTATTTTGGTTCGTATTTTTTAATTTAACGGGTGGTTTCCTTTTTAGCTAATGTAATTTATATTCTGTTTTTAAATTTAGGTTATTTTTTCTTTTTCCTGCTGTACTTCCTAAATTTAGGTAACTTTTTGTTTTTATGGGCTGTCTTCTTGAATTTCAGCCGTTCCCTTCATAACCATTTTCTCACAATCGCAATCGCACCCAGCCAATATGTGATCATTCTGAAACTATGGTCATGCCCAATTGTTCGAGGATAGTGTTTTCATTGATAACGCCAATGTTGTTGGCTCTTTATTTTTCTTGGGAGAGCGTGAGACTGAATATATGAATATCGTGTGTTTGATCTGTATCTTTGCTGGGAGAGCGTCAGACTGAATATCTTTCAAAGTCGTGTGTTCGATCTGTATCTCTGTTGAGAGAGAGTCAGACTGAATATATTAGGATCATGTGTTTGATCCACGGTCAACGCCCCTGTCACTTCATAACTCTATTTCCAATCAGGCTTGAGGTAAGTAGCCATTTCTCTCAGTTCAAATTATCTTAACATTCGATGCCTCCTCTTCTTCGATCTTTGTTTATAATTGTTTTTCTGCAACTATAGATATCGTTTATTTTGTTTGCACATTTCAAACCATGCCTCTGAAAATCATGTGTTCGATCTGTATCTTTGTCGAGAGAGAGTCAGATTATGTGTTCGATCCACGTTCAACGCCTTTGTCACTTCATAGCTCTACTTCCAATCAGGCTTGAGGTAAGTACCCATTTTTGTCAATTCGAATTAGATTAACCTTACATGCCTCTTCTTCGATCTTTGTTTATAATTTTTTTCTGCAACTATGGATATCGTTTATTTTGTTCGCATATTTGAAGCCATGCCTCCCCTTCGAGCCTTGTTTTAAATTATGGTTTATAAAAACATTTTACAACTATGGATAGCTTTTATCGACAATTTTCTTTTCACAATGTACTGTGTTGTTTATAAATCTTTTGTACAGCTATGGATGTCGTTTATGGATATGTTGTTTATAAATTTTTTATAAAGCTATGGATTGTGTTGTTTATAAATCTTTTGTACAGCTATGGATGTCGTTTATGGATATGTTGTTTATAAATTTTTTATAAAGCTATGGATATCGTTTATGGGTATGTTGTTTATAAAATTTTTCTCACAGCTATGGATATCGCTTTTGGTTAATTTTGTTTGCACATTTGAAATGTTGAACACTGGCTTATAATTATTTTTCTACAACTATGGGAAATACTTATTGATAGTTTTCGCATCTTGATAATTTTCGTGAAATACTTATTGATAGTTTTCATATCTTGATACTTTTCGTGTTTTATTATATATTTGTTCACACATTGAAAAGTCTGAACACTTCGTCATCAACATTCGTCCTCAATTACTATGTCAGCCCAATCCTCTTCACTGAACTTTGGTCAATGGTTACACGTAGCCCCAAAATTATGATGCAGAAAACATAGAAATTCTTGCAAACATTCACCTATTTCCTCGTTTGTCAAATGATGGATTGGAAATGATGGATTGGAAATGTTCGTTGGGTGGGTGATAAACTTTATGTCTCATTTTTTTTAACTATATTCTAATATGAAAATAGATTTAGACTAGATTGAACTTTTTTAATTGGAATTGGAATTTGACACTCAAATCATATATTTTTAAAATTTTTAATACAAAAGAAATTCAACATTTTAAATGGTATTTTTAAATATAAAATTATAATTAATACTTTAAATATAGATTTGTAGAAATATGAATATTTGGGAAAATATTCAAAGCTATTTTTTCGTTTTTTCAAATAAAACCCCAAAATATTGTCTTCTTAAACTACACTGACGATTAAGGGATGTTCACCTTTTATTGTTCACCACCCTTACAACTCTGATATTGAAAATCATAAGTGGCCACACATAATTTTAATCACCTTTATCATAACTGTGTTAGTGAAATTCCGAAAATAATATTTGACATAAACTAGAAAACTAAATTAAATTTTACTAATTAAATTATTCTTCTCATAATTGCTTATTTATATTGCAATTTTTTATACATATTATTTGTTATAATATCATGTATATATTGAAATATGAATTTTCTCAATAAGCATTATAAATCAGGAGAATGAAATGATATGCAATTTTATTTTGTTTAAGCTTTCTCAGGAGGAGGAGGAGGAGGAGGAGGAGGAGGCGGCGGAGGTGGAGGTGGAGGAGGAGGAGGCGGCGGAGGGGGAGGTGGAGGAGGCAAAGGAGGAGGCAAAGGTGAAGGCAGAGGAGGTAGAGGAGAGAGGAGGAGGAGGAGGTACAGGAGAGGATTAGGGGGAGGGAGAGAGGAGGCACAGGAGAGGATTAGGGGGAGATGAGTCGTAGGTGGAGATGGCGGCAAGGAGGAGGAGCAGCTGAAGGCGGAGGCATTGGGGAGGGAGGAGGCAGGGGAGGAGGTGGGGCAAGAGCAGGAAGAAGTAGTGGAGGAGGAGGTGGAGGGGATGGTGTGGTGGGGAGAGGGCTGGTGACAGTTGCAAAGGAGGTGGTGGAGGCAAAGGAGGCGGATGAGGAGGAGGAGAAGGAGGAGGAGGCAAAGGTGGAGGCAACAACATTGGCAGTGGCGGTGGTGGTTGTGGCGGGTGAAGAGGAGGAGGATGTGGTGGTGATGGTGGTGGTGGAGGTGGATTAGGAGTAGGAGGAGGGGGTGAAGGCCATTTAGGAGGAGGAGGTGGTGGTGGTGTAGGTGGAGTAGGAGGAGGAGGTGGAGGAGGTTTTGGCGACAAAGCAAGAGGAGGAGGTGGTGTTGTTGGTGGAGGTTG
>APFE030758200.1:50081-77581 GCA_000404065.3 Pinus taeda | reverse complement strand
TGTCTAAGAGACTTCAGAGTGGGTATAAATTTCGAGGAGGACTAGTCATACAGATCTGACATGTTAATTTTAAATTATCAATTTTATTGTAATCTTTGTAATGATATAGATGTAATCATTAAATTGCAGATTTGGAATGATGCTTACATTAGTAAATAGGTATGATTTAGTTGTTGGTTGTTGGATTTTTGTTGAGATATTTTTTGAACAATATTCTCCTTATTTGGAATTTGTTGGATTCCTTGGGCAATATTTATCTAGCCTGTAATTTGGCTTGGAAATGAACAATCTATGAATTTTTTTGTGTGCACTATGCCTATTCCTCATATTTCCTTGTTCTAGGTTATAAAAAAAATTGAGACGCTCTTAAAAAAATTTGGATGATGAATTAGATTAAATGAAAAGATTGATAGGCTATAAAAATGAATTTGACACAATTCTAAATATTTTTATCAGTTCACTTAGGTAGTAATACGAAACAAAAAATTGTGACCAAATGTGATACCATCATTTTGTTACTAAATGTTAATATCTATTTTTTATAAGGGAAGTATGTATCAAAAGCTTTGTAGGAATATGGGAATTGGGTGTGGAAGGAGTATACTTCAAACGAAAGAGACTGATATTGTGTTTCTGACTATGGTGGTTTCATATCTCTGGATACATGCTCTACTATGTGAAAATTCTGAAAGAAAGTTGTATAAATGAGCTCTATTGGGTGGTCCCATAATTTTTTGGTTGAAAAAAAATATTAAAATTCGGTCAAATGATCTTAGCTCAAGTAGCTAGGTGAAGAATTTATTTCTTGAGTAGAGTGCCTTATATTCTCTAGAGACATGTTCTACTTGGTTTGTTTGTAGAATTTTTGAAATATTTCTATCTTGTTTAGTAGCTGAAGCAAGTATTTGAAAGTTATTGATTCCCTGATTTTGTTTTTATTTAAGAAACAGAAAATAACAATATTACAAGTGGATTTGGTTGGTAATCTAGTGAACAATCAATTTATGTAGTCCACACAAAAAAACATATGAACATTTATAATAAAGTTTATTTTCCACTTTCTATGATTTATTATTATAGTAAGGAATTAGAAGTTGTTGAGGTGGATATCTAATACCATTTTTTGGTGTCATATGAATATCAATAGAAAAAATAATAAGAAAAGTGTGTCAAATGATCCTTGCTTAACTAGTTAGGTGAACAATTTTTTTTCTCAATATCAATGCCTCCAATTCTGTAGAGACATGTAATTAATTTGTTTGTAGAATTTTTGAAATTGTTTTGTCATGTGTAACAACATAAGAAAATATTTTGAACTTCTTTATTCTTTAATTTTGTTTTGGCTTAAGTAAAAAGAAAAAAATTCTTACAAGGTGATTTCGTTGATCCTCTACTAATGATTAAGTTTATGTAGTGCACATTTAAAGAAATATGAACATTTAGAATACTATTTTTTCGCTGGCCATGAATTGTTATTATAATAAGGAATTTAAAGTTGTTGAGGTAAATATCAAAAGAGAGTTTGTGCCGTCATATTAATCTCAACAAAATCATAAACAATGACAAGGAAAATATTTTTATTTACCAATATTCTTCTACATATGTGTTTAAATATGTTCGTCCCCTGAGTGGAATTTGTGTATGTATGTGGTATCAAAATATTTTGAAAAAATATTGCGTTGAAATTCTATTTATCACTATATTGACCAAAATCTAAAGTGGAAACAATATAAACATGCACAAGAAATAAATGTAGGCTAATAAGTCACTAACATTTTTCCCACCTAGTATATACTATTTTTTTCCTAATCCTTTTACCTAGTAGCAGAAAAGGTAAAATCTATAAGATCATCAGGTAAGCTTTAGAATATACAATGGGGCCCCAGTTTGGAGGTTATGTGAAACCTGATAAGGAATAGTTAGTTTTGTGAAGAGGTACAAAGATGTTCTGTAATGTAACTTGATAAAAATGTTGGTTATGTATTCAACAATTAAAATTTCCACTTCAAAAGGATTCCAAAAACATTGTTAGGTTCTACATTTTATATTACAATAGATATTTATCTCCTTTTGCTAAAAATTATAGATCAAAATATATTTAACTTTCTAGCTCCACATGATAGGGAGATTTTAATTACTTTTATTATTATCTCTACATGTACAAAGATCTTGACCTAAAGAATATCAATGTGTTTCGAATACTGGGTTGGTTTCTAATTGAATAGAAATTTTGAATTATGTATATTGGGGTTTTCATATTTTAATTTAGAAAACATTATTTTCCTATTACACAATGTTTGATAATTTTTTGAAAAGAAAGTCTTATCTATTATATATATATATATGTGTGTGTGTGTGTGTGTGTGTGTGTGTGTGTGTGTGTGTTGATTGTCATGTATATATGGGAAATCATAATCGCTTTTTCCATAAACATGTAATGATCATATCTGTGTACTAGAGAATGGACTATAGTAGCATCACTAAATTCATTGAAAATTAAACATACAATATTGTTGTCTCTAATAGGAAAAAAGTTTCAAAGCTTTTTTGGTGTTAACATAATTATTTTGTTATGTAGTTGGCTTAAGAAAATATTAAGTATAATTGGTGACCTAATGTAAAATTTACATTGAGGATATTTCACATATTATTATATTTTCAATAATTTTGGTAAGCTCTAATTTTCTAGTTGATGTATTTCATATTTATAGATAATCTTAAAAACAATTATGGACCATGATGAAATAAATGTCAATAATTTGCTATTTCACAATTAAATTAAAATTTATAAATCTCAATGATTTGTTAATTCTAAATTAAATTAAAATATAAGTAAAGGGGAATATCAAAGTAAATTTAATAGTTTAGATGTTTTTAGTAGTTGTAGTTTAGCGTTATAGTGATTAAATTAAAATTTATATATCTATAAAAAAAATATAATATTATTACGATTCACTCCCAATAACATTGCCAAAATCATAAGGAAAAAGGGTATACTTAGAAAGGGAAAGAAAAATGAAGCAAATAAAAAAACGATTCATTTGCGTCACCGTATGAATTATTTACAATAATTTCACTACAGCTCCAATGTAATCGAACTGGGGCAATGTCGACATAACTTCCCTGCAGATTGGATCGGCCTTTTTCGAGTACCCATGAAAAGCATGTGGTTCTGTGGTCCCCGGTCCGTCGCTGCGTATGTCTCAAAAACGCTATTTCAGGTTGATCGCCGTCAAAATTGACGTCCGACCAACAATTCTGGAGGGCAGAATACCTGGCCTGTTTGAAATGTGTTTGAAATGCCAATCAAAGATTTCAAATTTCCGAAGTAACCGTTGCGATGTGCATGTAATGCGAAAAAGGCCAATAACTATGTAACTTCCCTAGGGATTGGATCTCCTTTTTTCCATTAAGCACGTCAATTATGTGGTCCCAGCTCCCTCCTTGCGCATGTTTTAACTTCCCTAGAGATTGGCCCCCGCTCCCTCTCTGCGCATGCTCACACAATCAAGTAGTTCATTCCGTCACACCACATCCTGCTCACACAATCAAGTAGTTCATTCCGTCACACCACATCCTAATCAAACTTCCGTTTCTTGTTATTCTGACGTGCACAATGCCTTTCTTGTTATTCCAATTTGCAGAATGGTTTGGAAGTTCCGGTAACTGATTTTAAATTTCCTACGAACGGTAACCGATGAGTGCCTCATTTGTCTATAAAACCACATACAGTTTTAAAGCATTCATTTCATTCCTCTCATATCTTTGGCACTCTGCCCTTTAGGGTGGTCGTGTGGATGGCCGATCTCTGTATATATTTGTTCTGTGTTTTTAGGGTGGTCGTGTGGATGCCCGATCTCTGTATATATTTGTTCTGTGTTTTTATATAGGTGATGTTTACAGTTTCTCTGTGGTTTCTGTTGCTCAGAGGCTATCCAAAAGCTTTGGATGCATGGAGCCGAAGCTTTTCTTCCATGGAAGAATCTGGTGTGATTTCATTCTTGATATGCTAAACTTTTCTCCACTCAGATTTGAGCTTTCACCTCAGATTTCATCGAAGGAAACATATGTTTTGTGTTTTTTGGTATTTTGTTTTGAAATTTTCGGGTAATCATAATTGATTTTTGATGTGTTATTGAATTTTATTGTCTACCCAGGTAGCTGCGGTTGCATACGTTCGTCCTTGGAAAATTGTGACAAACAGAGTTGGTCCGACCCTCTATCAATCATAACAGGTAAATAGATATGCAATTCCCATTCATACTTAAGCTTTTCTATAATAACAATAACAAATATTAACTTTTCGGCTTTTTCTGATTTCATAGTTTTAATAGAAGTGTGTAAGTGATATATATATATAAAAAGAAACTCTACAACAAACGATTATTATTATATGTTTTATATTCAGAATAAAACTTAAAAAATTATATTCACAAAGCATTCCAAATATAAATTTATTATGAGTTTAACATATGACATTAAAAAAACTAATATCAATTTATTTAACTATTTAATATTTATTTTAAAACAGGTATTAAATTAGAAGTATATTTAAATAAATTATACAATTATCTATATTTTATTAGGAGTTTAACCTATGGCATTAAAAAATTAATAACATTTTGTTGAACTATTTAAAATTTATTTCTAAACACAAAATGTATTAAATTAGCAATATATTAAAATAAATTATAAAATTAACAATTACCTATAATTAAAAATTCATACCACCTTATCTAATTAAACATTTAAATTTATTTAGATACCAATTATGTCAAGACCTAAGCGGCCTTAAAAATCATCATATTATATAACTTGAATTTAAATATTCATTCAAAAAGGTCTATTAAGTTTAATTTTAAATGAGAAAATTAAACTTAATTTTGACAAGATTCACTAATTTTGATTAAATTATTGGACATGTTAAAGGTTGGTAGATTAAATTTTGAAGATATGGAATTTATTTTTGTTTAAATATACTATAAAATATAAGAATTGTAGGAATGCCAATATTTTTTGAATTTGATCTTTTAAAATAAGTTTAACGATTTAAAAATGTATTATAAAATATGTTAAATAAAAAATATATTTTAATTTAATTTGATTTTATTTCAAACTAAGAAAATATAAATAATAAAAATATTTTGTCTTAATTTAATTTGATTTAGATTAAAAAAATGCAAATAATTTTTTTTAAATACAAATTTCAAGAATCTTTTTTTTTTTGTTAAGATTGGTAGATTCTTCTTTTACATTATACTATCTGCAAGCAGGTTACAACCACTTAGCCTCATTAGGTGATCTCAAATTTCCCATTGGGAAACCGGGTTTGTTGACCACATAACTGCATTATACACCATCTAGTAGCAAAAAATAGTTAGTTTATATATTCAAGCTATATATACTTGATTATCATGTACCAAACCATGACTTGTCTTTCTCTATATATAAACTGCTACAAACTGGAAAGGAAATACTATGAACATAAAAACTTGAGCAAAAAGACTATGACTTCATCCTCCTAGTTATCTTGATTAGTGGATGTTGAATTACCTGGGGCTGGGTCCTTGCACTAATCCGGGAAGCTCGGTCACTAAGAACTTGCTTGAAAACATTTTCTAGATTCGAACGAGATGACCATCCTGTTTCTACAACTAGGCTTGGATCTTTTGAAATTCTTGCTTGTAGTTTTGAAATTCCTTAATGATGGTCATCCTGATTTGTTCCATCGCCTCCCTCAGGAGGAACTTAAGGAGCTAGTACATGTGTAGAGTCTATTGATATTATGTTTCTCTACTGCAAGTGTGTCTCGGATCAGGAACCAATACTTTCCACTATTCCATGTCCACTGCCCCCACTTTCGCAAATTTGTTGATGTCGTCCTCCCACTCAGTGATGAATCATTGAATCTCCTCTTTGGTGCCACCCACATAAACAACTATTATTTATTGGATCAGTTTGTCCACTAGTTTCCTCCCACTATGTTTTCCAACATTGCTCAGCTCAGCCTCAACCTCACTCTCCCACAGTCTCTTGTCTTTGTCGTTGCCTTTCCCTAAACTAGCCATTGTTGTATTATCACGTAGCCTTATATCCTATTGATGGTAGCAGCCCACAACTAGCTTGAGTGCTTTTTTCCTCTAAGGGGAGTTAGCTACTTCGAGAAAAAGAAACAAAGAATTCCAAACCATTATTTTCATAGTTTTCTACAACCACTCGTTCTCTTCATCCAACATTTCTTGCCCCCACATATCTTACTCAAAGTCCCTGAGTGTTAAAGACCCCCACCTAAGACTCCCTGGACACCCTTGCATGCCTTCTTCCCTCTGTCAATAATGGCCACGATTTCGTCCACAAATTGTGTGGTTTCCCGCAGGCCCAAAGGCTCAGAAGCCAACTCGAAAGACACCCTGCTCATTCTCCCCAGTGCCTCTTGGTTGATGAACTCATCCCCTATACCCCTCACTACCTCTCTGACTTTCTTTCCTCTACTCACCCCAGCCTCTCATCTTCTGTGCCCTTTCCTCAACCATGTAACCCTCCCCTATTTTACGAACCATTCATCACTCCTAGTGTTGGATAACACCTGCCTGGTCGGCTTTCCTGACATACCAATTCCCAAGCTTCGGAGGGCTCTTGGCCTAGACACCCAACGCCCTACTCACTCCCCTTGAGGCCTAGGTTTCTGCCCTCATGGCCCCTGATATCCACAGAGCCCAAGATTTTGCACCTTATTCCTAGATATAGAATGGAATTACCTCTATAAAAATTACTGCTACCTTACCATTTCCCCTTAAGTTTGCCAAGAAGAAGAAGATACAAGTTTCATTCAGCTAGAAGTCTTCACTACCCATCCCTATGATCCCCATGCACAAGGGGAGAATGCAAAAGCCTAGTGAAACTACAACAGACCCCTTGCATGAGAATACATTTCCTAGGTGGAGTAACATCCCTGCATAACTTTTGCAGTCACGATGAATCTTGCCACCGTTCACATCCTAGCTATTTTCATAACCTGAATTTCTCTCTTTCCCAAACCCCTTGCCCCCATGTAGTCCCAATTCAACAAATGAGACATTGAGGAGAATAAAGAAGTGCAGACAAAGAACATACTAGTTAACCAGTGCTTGGGATTGTTGAGCCTCTTCACCTTCTAGAAAACACTGCTCCACCTTTGTTGTTGTATCTTCATCATTATCTACCTCCTTCCTACTAAGGCTCTTTTGTGTCAATCACCTCTTATGCATGTGCATCCCACCTTCCTTCTTCTTTCTTATCATAATCATGCAGAGCACTACCATGCCTTGCACTTTGAGCATGTGGGAGGCGATGGCTTAAGGGTTTTCTTTAAATGATTCGGGATGTTGAATATGTGGTCAATATTCTTTCCTTTTATGTTGGTTTTCTACATTAGATATTTCTCTCATATACACCAAAAATGTTCCATTTTGAAATTGGTCACACTAGACATTAGTCTACCCTTTTCATCCTCTTTTAACATTTATCCATTTGATTTTCTACCAATTTGTTCAAACCTTTCATCTCCTTTTAACATGTATCCATTTGTTGTTTGGTAATTTAGTGACATGTGTTCAAAATTTTACTAGAATTCTTTATAGTGTTTCGTGAACTATTTTTCTAGACTACAACGAGTTTTGTTTAAGCTATTTCAGGAACCATCTGGCTCGATAACATCACAAGAACATGTACTTTTGGAGTGAGTTTCCGAAGTAGAATCCCTTCGTCGAAAGAAGCTTTTGGGAAACATTATTTGTAGTGGTGGATCTGTGGCTTAAAATGCAGGCATAAAAGTGGCACACGTACCCATTACATCAATGAATTTTCTTAGGTGCTCACATCAGGTAGCAGATGGCCTGACAAAAGAAGGGTGTAACATAGAGCTGGTAATATCAAGTTGTGAGTTTTCAAGATTGGTGATGGTCAACATTCATCATTCAAATAGGGCTAGAGAAGATCAAGTTCTCAGAGTTCGAGAATGGAAATGGTAAGCAGTCAAATATAATGGGCACTTATATCCCTTTTTTTATGTTCTGAATGAAAATCTATATGTAATGATGTAAAACATAATATTGGTTTTTAAGTAATATATACATCCAGGAAGAACTGAGATACATGTTTAGTTTCCAAATAACAAAGTGTATATTCTAAATGACGAATGTGATAGTTGGAAGAAGTGGCTAATAAGCCTCTGTAACGAAAGTAAGGACCACCAATGTTTTTCTCCGTAAAATCAGAGGTAACAAAGTGATTCAAATTGCTTTTCTTTTAAGTAGCTATAGATTGTTATTTTTATTTTCTGAAAAAGGGTCACTCACTACATTAATAGGTTACGTTTAATTCAATACTTTTCACCTGATAATATTTTGGTCAGAACACTAATCTATGTGGTCTGTTTTAATGTTTAACCGAATTGATTGTTCCGATATTGATTTTGATTTTGTGTAATGTGTGGTTCACTCTCGAGTTTGTGTGATGTGTTGGTAGTTCTATTTATGCACTATTTGGGAGTCGTTGGTAGTCAAAACTTCTCATTGATGTAATGTGCTTCAATGATTTATAAGTTTGACGTATAATATTATCACGTCAATACTTTACACAAATAAATTTTAGTAATTTTTATGTTCATTTATTTATTTATAAAAATAAATAATTTATGTTTATTTATTTATTTATAAAATATAAATAATTTAATGTTTATTTATTTATTATTGATGGTAGTGATTAAAAAAGAAAATAAAAACTAAAACACCAAAAAATGACATGAAGTGATGAAAATTAATAAACAAAGAAAATAAGGGCAAAAAGACATGATATATGCAAATTTTTAAGAAGTGAAAAGTTTCCAATATATACCCATTAACTTGATATATTATGATTCCTTGAAATTTCATGATCCATTTTAATTATTAAAAGATTTATAAAATTACATTATATTTAACATTTACTTACATTCCTTTTTGGAAAGTAATAATTTTTTAAATTTTAATTTTAATTTATATTTTTCATTTGTAAATTAATAAATACTCAATGTTATAAAGCATAAATTTTTTTATATGAATAAAAATTTAATATGTAAAACAATAAATAAATTAATTATAATAAAAATTTTTTAATGTAAAATTAAACCTAATTATTATTATAATTTATTTTTTCTTTAATAAAACCCAAAACTATTATAATTGGATAATTGTTTAATTTTCATAAATGTGAAGAGAATATAAAGAGATAAAGATGATGATCGTTCTCCTCCATGTTAATATTTAACCTAATTATGATAAGTTTTTGTTTCTTCCAAGATAAAAAATAAGCATGAGGTTAAAGTGTAATTGGGCTTAGTATTTGATTTCATGCATAGGACTAAGGAGAGATGCTACTTGAAAGCATATGATCTAATTGTTCTTGCCTTAAGAATGACAAGGAAAAACAAATTGCATTTTAATTTTGGAATAATATCAAACATTGTGTTTGATTAAGTAAAATATAATCTTTTGTAAACAAAAAAACAAAAATTAATATAATCCAAAATCTAAAAGCACCAAGCCATAACCAATCTACCCTATATAAATTATGGTAAGAAGTGGGAATGTATATAATGACTTGCTTTTTCTATGTAGATTTAATTTAGTTATGATTTTATGTTTCACTCCATTTTTGAGGAGATGATCTTCCTATTAGTCTATTCTTTGGGTATATCTGTGTACCTTATAGAACAATTGCTAATATGAATCTGTTATTTTTTCTTATTTGCAAATAAATTACTTAATATACAGTGAATTTGAATTTAAATTTAAATTGGAAACATGAGTTAATAGCTAGAAGTTGTGTCCTGACAAAGTTTTCACAATCATAGTTAAATGTTAATTAAATCGGCACTCGAGGATGATTATAAGAATGACACACTTCATTACAAGAACTACATCCAAGGGTTCCGATAGATGATCGTTGGAGGATGAAGAAGTTTTATCTCAACAGATTATAGCTATCTCTCAATCCGACAGGGCTCCAATGTTCAAGCTAAAATTGTATATGTATAGGGACAGGTGTAAGAGACATATAGGTGAACTTTGAAACTCGCAAAGTGTGATATTTACTGCCAATGGGATGGAAGAGTCTTTTGACCCGTTTCTAATTATGATTACAAGAATGGCACCCTTTGATTACAAGAACTCCACCCAATGGTTCTGAAAGATATTCATTGGATGATAAACAACTTGTAATTATGAATATCTCTGAATCCAACAATGTTGTAGCGAAAATCGTACTATTATGGTGATAAATGTGAGAGATATATAAGTGGAGTTTGAACATCACAATGGGCCATATTTACAACCAATTGAATGGAAGAGTATTTTCAGTGATTTTTTTAATTATGATTATAAGAATGAGACCTTGATTACAAGAAAGGCATCCAAGGGTTCTCAGAGATAGTCATTGGAGGATAAAGAACCTTCTAGATTTCTCATTGAAATGGTATGGGGTATCCAAGAGATGTCACAAACATATAGGTTGAGTTAAAAAATCACAACATGCCTCATTTGCCACCCATTGAATGGAGGAGACCATTGCCTTGTTTAGCTCCATCCCTTCTATAGCGCTCAAAATTAGGAGAAGTGTGGTGTAGGGAACAGTCTAGATATGTATTATCTGGCATTGTTCCTCTCATCCAATAGTGGCAAAGTTCTATAGGGTGATGAACTACTTCTATTTCTAGTGTTTTCTATATCTAATAGGTCTATTTGTAGTGGGGGTGCCACCTAGGCAGGTGGCATTTGATAGAAAATATTTTGAGGATGAAATGGATAATTTCACTCCATCAATGTGCATTTCATCATTCATAGGCCTCCCTTTTATGAATTAGTGATATCAATTTTTAGGGGTTAGGCACCATTTTTTTCTCTCCTTTTGTTGACTTTTAGTCTTATTTTGGAGTCTAATTGAGTCTCAATGAATCTAAATATGTTAGTAAGTTTAATTTTAAAGCCATCCCTTCATTATAATTGATTTATGATTCTATTAGCTTCTATTTCACTCCATTATTGGGTATTTGGCTAGTCTTGGGTCTCCTGTCTAACTTTGAGTTACTTGCCAAGCATGGAAAGTCTCTTTGAGTTATACTAAGTGAATGTAAATGGAACCACAACCTAATTTGAGTTGGTTATTGTTCCAAGGGAGTATATATATTATATTTATGTTTTGAAGTATTATATAATTAAATCTTATGAGAAATTCAAATTTTCTCCTTCATTCATTAGTCTATTTCTTTGTAGTATTATTCTCTCTTCTTTCTTGTTTTACAAGTAGCTTGTTTACTATTTCTTGACACTGGGATCATATGATTCTTCTTAAAACTCAAAAGAAGTCACTAGAGTTAAGGATATATCCTAATATGTGCAATTAAGTGGTAAATTATCTAGGTGATTAATATTATTTACGATGGTCAACCGTTACTGATATAGTTATCCATTTTCAATTTTGTTAAATATGGTTAATATTTCTTATGATTTAATTTTTATTGTCCTATTAGTGTGTTTGAGTTAACAATGTTAAGGTGTGAGTATGTAGTGTGTGATAAGGGTCAATGGTAATAATATCATAATGATTGACAGGTAATTGTATTAAAACTCATAAGTGTTAGGATGCATGATGTACCTGAGGTACAAATGGCTAGGGCTCTAAAGGGTTAGCTTTCTTAGAGTTACAAATACCTCAAGGGAATATAATTTAATAGGTTATATGGGTAAGGGTATATATTGAGATTGGGGTCATAATTATTAAGGGTTAAACTGTGATAATCGGTTACAATGCTAAGATCCATAATCCCTAGAGGGACATAAGGGTTATGCTATATTAATGGGTTAGTGTGTTAAGGGGTTTTAATGTAAAGTGTCATAGTGTGTTTGGGACCATGGGATAAGCAAGGTATTAATGGCTAGTGATCATCATTGTCTCAAGGCATGATTGCGGTAATGGTTGGTGAGTATAATATGTTGGAGGTATAAGTGTATTTATGAGGTAATTGTGTTAGGTGTTTATTTTGCTTGAGTTGACAATGTGGTAGTGTTCATATGAATTAAGAATTATAGGACATATGAAGTCATCATGATTGATGGTAAAATTGTGTTTCAAGATTAGTGCATTTGAGGTGATTATGTTAAGGATCATATTGAATGAAAGCTATCATGTTCCTTAGGTCATAATAATTTAGGGTTATAATAAATTAGGAATTTTTGTATTCAACATTATAGTATGTTTTGGGGGAAATCATATAGAAGGTTGTAAACAGTAAGGGTCATAGTATGTTATGGGGATAGTTTGTTAGGGATAATTTTGTAATAAGTCATAAGCATTATAGTTATCATTTGTAGTTGTTATGGGTTAATATATTTTCATGGATGGATATTTATGGCATAATAATTTATTCAAGGACATGTGGAGTAGTTGTTAAATATATTAAATGTTTAGTGTGTTCAATTTCGTAATATGTGTAGGAGATTGTAATGTGTTATAGGTCAAAGTAGTTAGTAATTAAAGTATACTAATGGTATTTTGGGTTAGGCATCATGATATGTGTGGCATAGACATAGTGGTTAATGGTTATGGTGTATTTGGGGATTTTTTAGTTCAATTTGATAGTTTATTGGGGGTGACTACATTAAAGATTATAGGGGAAACAAAGTATTTTGCATCCAAGGTCAAAAAATATTGTATATGGGTGATTATTTAAAGGAGGATCAATACAATAATAGCTATAATAATAATAAAATAATGACCATTATACCATGGAATAACTATATATGGGGAAATTGGAAGATTTAACCAAGGGGGTAATAATACTTCTACTTTGCTAAGCAACTAGTACATTATTATCATGTTTTTATCATTATTGTTTATACTACCAATCATTATTTTATAACATATTATTCATTATTTGATCATACCTTATTATTCATTGTGTTAATATCATTATTGTAGTGGTTTTTTTCTCATTTGTTGATTAAATAATACATATGTTATGTGGGATTTATGACTATGGACAAAAATATCTTCCCTATGTATGTTGGCTAACCTAGAACAACAAAATGACAAAGGAACCAATGTGTTCCCTAACGTAGGTAGATGAGGGGATAAACCTACTTGGAATATATCATATGTTTCACTCCTTCTTGGGCTTGAATCCTCTAATCCTATCCCAACAACAAAAATTAGAACCTACACAACCAGACAATAAAAGCCAAGAAACTACGAGATATATGTAGTATCTACTATCATCTATCTAGTTTAATCAACATATCAAAATTGTATTGAAATATAAAAAAATAATGGCATCACATATAGGAAAACCAAAATAACTCTTTGTATTGATATAAATGGAGTCAGTTACAACCATAAATAAGTGTCGATCTTGCAAAAGAGCTCCTCCAATTTGTTGACTTGTCCTTACTTTATCAAAAAGTGCATCTCCAATCACCCTAAATGCATGAAAGGGTAAGTCTCATAAGAAGAACATAAGGGTAGAATCACTCTCCAAAATCCAACCCCTTTCATATGGAAGGATGAAAATATATAGAGCAGTGAGGTAAATTTGGGGTTCTTATGCTTTTACAATCTTGGGATTGAGATCCACCCTTGATGGGAGGATGAGATCTAAGGATAAGAGATGGAAATTCGAAGGTAGTATAGGATAAGATTAGAAAGTTTTATCTCAGGTAAATGGTTACAACAAATATTGGAAGCTTCTGAAAATGTATCCTTCAGGATTCTCTCTTGTTTTACTGAATTTCTAGAACCAATTTAGGTGTAAAGGGCAGCAAAGAATAGGTGATCAACACAAGACATAGTGGAGCAACTTGTAGGTGAACATTGTCTAGAAAAATAAGAAAATTGAATATTGCACTAGCAACTAAGGAGCAGTTTCAGCCTAAAAAAATATCAAGGAATTAACATCAAAGTATCATGAAATTCATTATCCAAAAAGACATAAGGGAAATAGATCCAAAATTCATAAAAGAGAAAATTCAAGAAATTATTGTGAAAAAGAGGAAGACATTATAAGAGTCATAGTGGAATGACAATGTAGGATAAATCAACATGCGATATGCTACTGAAATTTTATTTGAAGGGGGACTCAATGACATGAACATCGATGAAAATAGAACTATCAACACTAATAGAGGAATGAAAAAGGAAAGACATAAGATTAGTCACTCACCAAAAAATGAAGTTATTCTACCAAAAATACTAATGAATTAGGAATTGAAGACGCTCAATAATAAAGGTACCCCACTCCTCCAATGAAAGTCTTGGTGTTAAAAATATGGTCTGACAAAGCCTCCCAGATAACCAAAGGAGGATAGTAAAAGTGGATGGAAAAAAATAAATACCTTAATAACAAAATTGCAAACTTAATGAGAACTATAGCTTCAAAACAAGAAATATCACCCAAAAAATCCCTATTTTGGCATAAAAGACATGAAAAACTACCCCAAAAATGAAAATTGTTGATGCTAGACAAGCATTTTTTTTGGGGTTAAATTTTAACATTTTTTTACAAATGTTAGTGAAAACCAATTTTTTTTGCAAAAAAAACATGAAAAAATGCCCTGAACATGAAAAGTGTTGATGTTTCATTAACACTTTTTTTTTTTCGATTTAAAATTCCAACATTTCTTAGCAATGACATTAAATATAAAAATCATGACTCCAAAAAACCTTAAATTTCCAACAATTTTTAGCCATTATGCTAATGATAAAATATCGTGACTTTGAAAAACCTTAAGCTTTGAAAAATTTATGGCCATAACATTAAAAATAAAATATCATGACTCTAGGAAACCCCTAAATTCTAACTATTTTCAACTATGGCATTAAAGATGAAATATTATGATTGAAAAAACCTTAAAATTTTGACATTTTCCAACAATGGAATTGAAACCAAATATCATCGTTACAAAAAACCTTATGTTTTCAACATATATCAACTATGGCCTTATGGACCAAATATTATGGCTGATTTCTTTTTAAATGAAGACCTAAATAAAAGAGTCATTACATAAGAGTAATGTTTATTTTAAATACTAAAAGTAAATCCTTTTAAAATCTTAGCCTAACACAAATTGTCCCATTCCAATGAAAACATAAAAATCAACCAACGAATTGACCTACTCCATTTTTAATTGGGTATTAGATTGCAATATTTTTTAAAATATGGTCAATCAAATAATTGTAATAAATAATATCATGAAAATATCACCATATAATTTAGAAGTTTAACCTTAATTCCTAATATTATATTAGTTCTAATCAAAATATCAATTCAAGTAGATTCGACAAAACATAATTTTTTTCTTAAAGTTATTGATGCATTGTGGATATTAAAAAAAAATGAATTCTTCATAATTAAAATGTATAATCCAGGAAACATAAAATTTATTCATAAACTCATGTAATATCATGTGGAATTTGAAATATTTATTTTAAGTTACCATGAAAACATCATTTTACATAAAATTTGTTACACAATTTTTCAAATTCACTTATGGGTGTTGGCACACCATTCTTTACTCTCATTATCTATGCTTTCGAAATCCTCACATGGAGTAAATTCATCATCATCGTGTGTGATTTTGAAATTATCACTTAGATAAAACCCATCATTGTCATCGGTTCTTTTGGAATCCTTGCTCACGGAAAATCCGTCATCGTCATTGGTTCTTTGGAAATTGTCATTTAGAGAAAATTGATCATCGTCATTAGTTATTTTGAAATTCTTTCTTGGAGGACTTTCTTCACTATCCTCCTTTGTTCCATTTAAATCTTTGTTTACGGTAAATCCTTTACCATCCTCACCTATTCAATTCAATTTTTTAGTTGGAGGGAATCCTTCACCATCCTCACGTGTTCCATTGAAATGTTCACTTCAAGAAAATTGATTATTATTGTTTGTACTTTTGAAATTCACACTCGCATAAAATTGAGCATCACCATATATTTTTTTGAAAATTTTTCTTAGAGGAATCCATCACCATAATTAACACCTTTGAAATCCTAAGTAAGAGAGAATGGATGATCCTCATATGTTCCTCTAAAATTCTCAGTTGGATGAAATTCATCATCCTCTCCTTCGTTAGTGGTGCCTTTACAATCCTTAGGACTAAGTCTGTCTTGATTAATATGATCAATATCATTACTCTTGCTTTCATCAAACACCTTACTAAGTAAAAAAATTGACTCTCTATCCATAATGAAATTATTCTTGTTATATTCATCAATATAAATAAAGTTGTTGTGTGAAGAAGATGATGATGCTACAAAAATAGAAACTTCATTGTCACATGCATCCATGACATTTCATAGAATATGTTGAATGATTGTAATTATATCTCTCGCAATGACAATTTATAAGTCGGAGAATGAAAATTTCCCCCAAATTTTCTCCCCAAAAGTTTTACTTAAAACAATTTCCTCCAAAATATTCATCTCAAAATTTTTCCTCCAAAATTTCTCTCCAGAATTTATTTTATTAAAAATTTTACTTCTAAATTTCAACCCTACCTTCTACTCAATTTTTTCACAAAAAATTCCCTTTATTACTTACCTTGAAAGATTAAATATGATTTTTATTTTAATTACTTAACATTAATTAGGCAACTTAGTTAATTTTTATAGTTTGTAATTTTTACTTTCATCCCCATTTAATTTTTTTCTCTAAACCGATAATATTAGTTGTACATTAATTTTCTTTTATTTTAATTTTAATCTCACATCTAACAAAACCTAAAGCAATTACACAATATTCACTATATATTACATTTTATGGTTTCTATTCCCAACATCACATCAAATCGTGAGCAAAATTTGTCAAAAATTTTTTAGTGATTTAGGGAGGATCTAGAGGAACATATCTGGTGGAGAATGTCTCAAAAAAAGTGTAGTGATTTAGGAAGGAGCTATAGGAACATCGAGATGGCATTGAACAAAAGACTATTGCATTTAAAAGGTTAAATTTCTTCTTATTTTTAGCATTTAAAAAGGAATTTGGGTAAATATGTTGTTTCATTGTATTTTTATTGAAAAATTAAACTCTTTTTTAATGATTTATCAATTTTTTTTCCAAATATTAAAAAATCATATCTTAGGGTAAAAACCCCACAAATATCAAATTTATGAGATTTTTTTACAGAAAATAACACAAAAAAGATCCATAATTGTAGGAAAATAAATAAACAAAACATATTTTTTAGGACCTTAAAATGGGAAAATCAAATTTTCCTTTTAAATTTTTTATTAAATTTATTTTTTTGAAACTTTTCTTTACGCTTTTGAGAAAAAACTATTTTTTTCCATCAATTTTATAAAAAATATTAAAAAATGAAATATATAAGATTAAAAAATAAAAACACAAGTAAAAAAAAATAATAAAATTTAAAAAGAAATAAGTAACAAATGATTAAAAAATATAACATATCTATATATATTATGAGAAACAAAAGAGATATAAAAAAATTAAAAATAAAAAATAAAAGAAATATGCTGCCAAAGGTCCATGGCACTACGAGAGCGGCATGGGCAAAAACAAAATTCAATGAGAAAGGCTTGTGCCACGACCAGAGCAATGTCGTAATGTCATCACTTTGGTTTTATCATGGCCCTTTTGGGCATAGCATTGAAGAGGGTGATTCCCACATTTTTCGTCTGCCATACTCAGGCCAAAGGATTGTGACATGACGGACCTCACTGCATTGCCTATGTTGTTGCACGTTGGCCCCTTGCATGCTGCAGAGTGATTATGGGAATAATCCGTCATCACATTGGGGGCTAAAGTGTCGTGACATGGTCAGAGTGGCGGTAGACTCCCATAGCTCTAGCTGTGGCACTGCCCTCTTGGCCCCAATATGATAGAGAGTGATTTCACTAACACTTTGGCTATGCCACGACCTTTTCACCCCCAATATCATAGAGAGTTATTTCACTACCACTTTGGCCATGCCACAACCCTTTTGCCCCCAACACAGAAAACAATAATTCAAGGAATCATCCTTCACTATGTTGGGGGACAAAGGAATGCCAACTCCTTGTCGCTCTAGTTCTGCTCTGAAAATTTGGCACCTAACATGGTAAGTTAATTTTTTTATTTTTATTTTTATCTCTAATTCATATTTTAATGTTTTATTTTTTCTTTCTAAATTTTAAATTTATATGATTTTGAATTTTGAATTTTATTTCTAAAATTAAAATTGTTAATTTTTTTATTTTTTATTTTTAATGTTTATTTTTTTATTTTTTATTTTATTTCATTATGCATTATGTGTAACAATTTTTAATTTTTTATTATTTATTTTAATTTTTAGTTGAATTTTATTAATATTCTTCAATTTTTGTTTTTAATTTCTTTAATTTTTTTTTTATGTTGTTTTAAATTTATGTTATTAAAGATTTTGAATTTTTTGAATTTTTTTATTGTTAATTTAATTTTTTTTCCTTTTTTATTTTTGTTGTATGTTGCTTCGGAGTTGTATTATTTTTTTTGTCAAGTCGTACTAGCACAACCGGTTGAGGATAGGCCTTCTTAGCAAGGCCACCAATAATCAAACATAACAGGGGGTGGTTGTGACATATTCTAGGGGGAGGAGATATTTCAAAAAATCTAGTCATATTAGGGTTGGTGTGGCCTGAGCTGAGTGCGATTCCCGAGTGACTTTGACAAATTAGATGTCCAAGGGTCATGACCCCTCACGTGACCAGTACTACCTAGAGGATTACAAACAACTTGACCAGAAACAAAAAAAAATGTATTATTTTTTTATTTAATTATATAAATCAATGTTCTTTTTTTTATATAATTTCAATTTTTTGGGTTAATTTTTTTTTTGTATTTTGTTTTGGTTTATTACATTTATTTTTTAATTACAATATTTTTTAATTTTGTTTATATTCCATGTGTAATTGTTTTTAATGTAATAGGTGTATAATTTCTTATTATAGTAAAATACAAACTTATAGATGCCTCTTTTTAATTTAGGAAAATGTCATCGAAAAATGTAAATATAAATGTTTATGGATCAATGACAACAATTACAACATCTCAAGTTGCATGTGGACCCTCTATGAATGTTATTCAATAAAACCAAGTTAACGACAAAATTTAAGCAACCGACCCATGAAAATCAATGAAGAATGTTAAACTATGGAAGATGGCACCAATTGAAAATAAGTTTGATTTTTCATGTAGTGTTAAAGATAGATAAATCAATGAAGGGTGACAAGTATTTGTATATTATGTTGAGCTTCGATATGGTGGAAATAATGAAGTAGTTAGCAAGGTACGAGCTATATATTTGATTCCTAATACAAATATCTTTTATGCTCTAAAACTTCAATATTGTCTTTTATTTTTATTTTTGTGTATATATATATAAATTTACTTAATTATTTCTTTTGTAATTTATGATTAGGTACAACACTAGCATGATGTCTAAAAGAATGATGAAATTGTATAGCCATTGAAAAATATTCACTACATTGCAATTTTATTCAACAAAGAATTAATGTTATTAAATTTCCTCCAAATGAAAGGCAAGAATTTGGTTTGGGAAAATGGGATTTTAATGAATCACATGTGGAAAATAGGAAAAGGAACCTTAAACACCATCAAATGGAATAACTGGAAAGGGATGTTTGGGGGATTTGCAGACATCAAAGATCCACCATGTGAAGAAAATGGCCAAACTAAAGCGTATAATACTATGGAAGAGATAATAATGAAGCCCTAAAAGATGATGAGCATGGATGATATGTTATTTCTCATTAAATTAAAGTTATGCTAGAAAATTAAGCTCAATTTTGGAAACTATGTGGTAGTTACATGTTTTTTCTATATTTAATAGTTTTATTATTTTCAATTTTTTTGTAAACTTGGTAGATCTCTATGTATTTCTATTTTCAAAAGAACTTTTCACAACCATTTGCCGCTGCAAATGGTTTTCCTGCCTGTAGGAAACCAGGTATCCACCTGTCAGCTTTAAATTCTTTCCAAAATTTAAATAAGTTCATTGCTATCCATCTAGCAGTATTGTATTGGATGTTTATTCTATTGTATCTACTTATCAAAATAAAAATAAACATAATTATGTTGTTCATAGTCAAAACCATTTTTGAATCCACCTAGTTCACTGTGTCACTCCTTATCAAAGGATATTACTGATGCAGGTGCATTTGCACTGGATCCTAGCATCTCACTTCACTGCTTAATTCTCCATTTCAAGTATGTCAGAGTCTGTTCAATTCTACCCAGCGCTAGGTTGTTCCTATATGTTTGGATCTAGATAGCCTCTATCTCCCATAATAGTTCTACATGGACTAGGCCCTTTTCTTTGTTCTGATTTTGTGCCTCTGTTTCTTCTCTCACTGCATGCTCATGCCCTTGGTGTAGGGTCATGGCCCGAGCCACAACATTATTCATAATCCAATATTGCTATATCATTTTCTTGAACAGTGAGTGCCTCCCTCGAGTGGACCCTAGGTCTAGCACCATTCTTTCCCATTCATTTATGGGGATATCGGTATTTAAGATTGGCTCTTAAATCTCTCTCCCAACTCACAATCCAATCTCTGACTCCAGTGGATTTCCTTATATGTAGGCATCGATGATTTTCTTCATGTGTTCCCCATCCGATTTCATGCCTCTTTTTTTTTTTTGTCCACATGCTCCTTCCTCCTTCTTGGTTCCTTTTCTTCTTCTTTTGGGGGCCATTTTGCTCCCTGTTTGGGTCCTACTGTCATGCGTCTCGTGTTTTCTGTCTTGGTTAGAGTTCTTACTCCGGTCTATTGGATTACCTATCACAAAATCGATGCATTCATCAGCTTTATGATTTTGATGGAGTTCAATTCCCCAATTTCTCTTTTTCTTTCCTTCGTTTGTGCCTTCTATGTTCTGGTTTCCAGCGAGGGTTTCTGTACCATCTATCTCCCTGTTTCTAGAGTTTGTTGTAGAGTCTGTTGGATTCCATGGGCAATATTTATCTAGCCTATAATTTGGCTTGGAAATGAACAATATATGAATTTTTTTGTGTGAACTATGTCTATTCCTCATATTTCCTTGTTCTAGGTTATAAAAAAAATCGATAAGCTATACACAAAATTTGGACGATGAGTTAGATTAAATGAAAAGATTGAAAGGCTATAAAAATGAATTTGACACAATTCTAAATATTTTTATCAATTAAATGTTCTTCTAGATAGCTCTCAAATTAAAATATAATATTTTTTCTTGTATTAGCTAATTTCTTAAAAAAAATTATAGATGTATCATTGATTCATACTCAACTTTTGGGAACCTTACTTTTCCTAGGAGAATTAACTCACATTCCCATTTAAGATATTTTCATCACGTGATAATATATTTTATTAAAGATGTAAAACTTATATATCATCATCAAAAGTTACTACTACTAATACACACACACGTATATGATAATGGGCTACATGTAAAACTAATTATCCAAACTTATTATTGGAGTATGGGATATTACTACATCATTAGAGTTACTAAATGCACACTTAAGTTGTAAATCCTCAAACAGGTAATTGTATTTCTAAAATTATTATTTTGTTATGTTATTGGCTTAAAATGAATTTCTGAATTATTTTTCATTATGTTAGGATGTCATATAATAAAATTAAAGTAAATTCATTTTAACTTTAAGTTCACATAGGGTAGTAATATGAATGAAAAAATTGTTGAGCAAATGTGATACCATCATTTCATTACTAAATGTTCATCCCTATTTTTTTATAAGGGATGTATGTATCAAAATCTTCATAAGAATATGGAAATTGGGTGTGGAAGGAGTATACTTCAAGAGACAAAGACTCATATTGTGTTTCTGGTTGCGGTCATTTCAAATCTTTCGATACATGCTCTACTATGTGAAAATTGTGAAAGAAAGTTGTATAAATGAGCTCTATTGGGTGGTCCCATAATTTTTTGGTTGAAAAAAAAAATATTAAAATTCGGTCAAATGATCTTAGCTCAAGTAGTTATGTGAAGAATTGATTTCGTGAGTAAAGCGCCTTGGTTTGTTTGTAGAATTTTTGAAATATTTCTATCTTGTTTAGTAGCCGAAGCAAATATTTCAAAGTTCTTGATTCCCTAATTTTGATTTTATTTAAGAAAGAGAAAAGAAAAATATTACAAGTGGATTTGGTTGTTCATCTAGTGAACAATCAATTTATGTAATCCACACAAAAAAACATGTGAAAATTTATAATAAACTTTATTTTCCACTTTCTATTATTTATTATTATAGTAAGGAATCAGAAGTTGTTGAGGTGGATATCTCATACCATTTCCTGGTGTCATATGAATATCAACAGAAAAAATAATATGAAAAGTGTGTCAAATGATCCTAGCTCAACTAGTTAGGTGAACAATTTTTTTCTCAATATCAATGCCTTCAATTCTCTGGAGACATGTTGTAATTAGTTTGTTTGTAGAATTCTTGAAATAGTTTTGTCATGTGTAACAACATAAGAAAATATTTTGAAGTTCTTTATTTTCTAATTTTGTTTTAGCTTAAGTAAAAAAGAACTAGTTAGGTAAACAATTTTTTTCTCAATATCGATGCCTTCAATTCTCTGGAGACATGTTGTAATTAGTTTGTTTGTAGAATTTTTGAAATAGTTTTGTCGTGTGTAACAACATAAGAAAATATTTGACGTTCTTTATTCTCTAATTTTGTTTTAGCTTAAGTAAAAAAGAAAAAAATTCTTACAAGGCGATTTCGTTGATCCTCTTCTAATGATTAAGTTTATGTAGTGCACATTTAAAAACATATGAACATTTATAATACTATTTTTTTAGCTTGCCATGAATTGTTATTATAGTAGGAATTTAAAGTTGTTGAGGTAAATATCAAAGGAGAGTTCATGGTGTCATATTAATCTCAAGAAAATCATAAATAATGACAAGGAAAATCCTTCTATTTACCAATATTTTTCTACATATGTGTTTAAATCTGTGCATCCCCGAGTGGAATTTGTGTATCTATGTGGTATCAAAATATATTGAAAAAATATTGCTTTGAAATTCTATTCATCGCTATATTGACCAAAATCAAAAGTGGAAACAATATAAACATGCACAAGAAATAAATGTAGGCTAATAAGTCACTAGCATTTTTCCCACCTAGTATATGCTATTTTTTTCCCAGTACTTTTACCTAGTAGCAAAAGAGGTAAAAGCTCTAAGATCATCAGGTAACCTTTAGAATATCATGGACCCAAGTTTTGGAGGTTATGTGAAACCTTTGTATAAGGAAAGTTAGTTTTGTGAAGAAGGTACAAAGATGTGAATGTAACTTGATAAAATTGTTGGTTTACGTATCCAACAATAAATTTTCCACTTAAAAAGGATAACAACGTTGTAGGTTCTACATTTTATATTACAATAGATATTTATCTCGTTTTGCTAAAAATTATAGATCAAAAGATATTTAACTTTCTAGCTGTACATGATAGGGAGATTGTAATTACTTTTACTATTATCTCTACATGTACAAAGATCTTGACCTCAAGAATATCGATATGTTTGGGAAGACTGGGTTGGTTTCTAATTAAATAGAAATTTTGTATTCTGTATATTGGGGTTTTCATATTTTATTTTAGAAAACATTATTTTCCTATTACACAATGTTTGATAATTTTCTGAAAAGAAAGTCTTATATATATATATATATATATATATATATATATGTATGTATATATATATATATATAGATCTGTGTGTGGGGTTGTCATGTATATATGGGAAAACATAATCTCTTTTTCCATAAACATGTAATGATCATATCTGTGTACTAGAGAATGGACTATAGTAGCATCACTAAATTCATTGAAAATTAAACATACAATATTGTTGTCTCTAATAGGAAAAAAGTTTCAAAGCTTTTTTGGTGTTAACATAATTATTTTGTTATGTAGTTGGCTTAAGAAAATATTAAGTATAATTGGTGACCTAATGTAAAATTTACATTGAGGATATTTCACATATTATTATATTTTCAATAATTTTGGTAAGCTCTAATTTTCTAGTTGATGTATTTCGTATTTATAGATAATCTTAAAAACAATTATGGACCATGATGAAATAAATGTCAATAATTTGCTATTTCACAATTAAATTAAAATTTATAAATCTCAATGATTTGTTAATTCACAATTAAATTAAAATTTATAAGTAAAGGGAATATCAAAGTAAATTTTAATTTAATTTAGATGTTTTATAGTGGTTTAGTTTTAGTGTTATTTTAATGATTAAATTAAATTTATATATATATATAATAATATAATAATATTACGATTCACTCCCAATAACATTGCCAAAATCAAAAGGAAAAGGGGTATACTTCGAAAGGGAAAGAAAAATGAAGGAAATAAAAAAACGATTCATATGCATCACCGTATGAATTCTTTACAATAATTTCACTACAGCTCCAATGTAATCGAACTGGGGCAATGTCGACATAACTTCCCTGCAGATTGGATCGGCCTTTTTCGAGTACCCATGAAAAGCATGTGGTTCCGTGGTCCCCGGTCCGTCGCTGCGTATGTCTCAAAAACGCTATTTCAGGTTGATCGCCGTCAAAATTGACGTCCGACCAACAATTCCGGAGGGCAGAATACCTGGCCTGTTTGAAATGTGTTTGAAATGCCAATCAAAGATTTCAAATTTCCGAAGTAACCGTTGCGATGTGCATGTAATGCGAAAAAGGCCAATAACGATGTAACTTCCCTGGGGATTGGATCTCCTTTTTTCCATTAACCACGTCAATTATGTGGTCCCCGCTCCCTCCTTGCGCATCTTTTAACTTCCCTAGAGATTGGTCCCCGCTCCCTCTCTGCGCATGCTCACACAATCAAGTAGTTCATTCCGTCACACCACATCCCAATCAAACTTCTGTTTCTTGTTATTCCGACATGCAGAATGCCTTTCTTGTTATTCCGATGTGTAGAATGGTTTGGAAGTTCCGGTAACTGATTTTAAATTTCCTACGAACGGTAACCGATGAGTGCCTCATTTTTCTATAAAACCACATACAGTTTTAAAGCATTCATTTCATTCCTTTCATATCTTTGGCACTCTGCACTTTAGGGTGGTCGTGTGGATGCCCGATCTCTGTATATATTTGTTCTGTGTTTTTAGGGTGGTCGTGTGGTTGCCCGATCTCTGTATATATTTGTTCTGTGTTTTTATATAGGTGATGTCTACACTTTCTCTGTGGTTTCTGTTGCTCAGAGACTATCCGAAAGCTTTGGATGCATGGAGCCGAAGCTTTTCTTCCATGGAAGAATCTGGTGTGATTTCATTCTTGATATGCTAAACTTTTCTCCACTCAGATTTGAGCTTTCACCTCAGATTTCATCGAAGGAAACATATGTTTTGTGTTTTTTGGTATTTTGTTTTGAAATTTTCGTGTAATCTTAATATATTTTTGATGTGTTATTAAATTTTATTGTCTACCCAGGTAGCTGCGGTTGCATACTTTCGTCCTTGGAAAATTGTGACAAACAGAGTTGGTCCGACCCTCTATCAATCATAACAGGTAAATAGATATGCAATTATCATTCATACTTTAGCTTTTCTATAATAACAATAACAAATATAATGCTTATGTGTACGATATCATATTTTTAGTGTGTTTCTAACCTTTCTAAATTAGTTTTATTCCTCAATTTTTCTATGTTTATCGTTGCTTTGTGTTGCTACTTCTATGCATTTATCTTATTCCTAAAATTCTGTGTTGATCGTTGCTTTGTGTTACTATTTCTTTGAACGTTATGCCCGGCTTAAAACCACTGAAATTTCTCTTTCTATGTTAGGAACATGCAGTTTAGAGTGTCAGGGTTACACTGTACCAATCTCTTTCTCTGTTATATGTTTTCATTTATATTTTTCTTCAGGTTTGCTGTACAAATCTGAGACAAGCTACGTCCATGAATATGAGCAACTTACATCCTTCAGTGTATAAATGGGACGTTGTAAACTTACATTCTTCAGTGTATAAATGGGCACCGCTTGTTTTTGTCATAAACTCTTCTTTGAGTTCAACTTTTAAGGGCGTCAAAGCCGTATGGCCAGGAAAAAATAGACTTCTCCGTTCACCTTGCAATATAACAGCACATTGTGGAAATAAACTGAAATACATTTCATAGCAACCGTTTACGATAAAGAAAGAATCATATTCCGTGAATATGAGTAGCTTACATGCTAGAGTATAAATGGGAGGTTGTAAACCCGACATTTCTCTTATTTTTTTTACAAACTCTTCTCCTCCATTCCATATTTTAAAGGACTTTTTAAAAGCTTTACACAAGAAATATTTGCATATTTTATATACAAATTTTAAATTCGTGATGATATATTAGGATGATATTTTAAAAAAGGTGTTTTTTAATATTACAAAGACAATGATAATTGTTTTTAAATATATTATCATTTATCTCTTATAATTTTAATGTGTTTTATTGTTTTATATATTATAGATATTTTATTAAATCAATTATTTTATTTATTATTGAGTATACTATTATATGATATTTTCATTATATTGTAGATTTTGTTTTTTAATACTTAGAATTCGAAAACCATTACGATATATTGTTATTAATGTTGGGTTATTATTTATATAAATATTTTAATATTATGTAAGGAAAATCTAACTAAATAATAATTATAATATAAATTAAATATATCGTAAAACTATATTCATTTATTTTACAAAATTGTCTTATAAGTGTTGATATATTTGTTTATTGGATTTGTGAACTTTATTTAATGTAATATTATATTGTTTTTTTAAGATTATTTGAGTATAATAGTATAGTGTGTTGTAGATATTATCAAAGATTTGATGTCGGAAAGGGAGTGAGGGAGGGAAATGGTGGTGGGAAGAGATGAAATCTAGAAGGGTGGTAGGTAGTGGGAGTGTAAGAGGGAGGGATGGAGTGGGTCAGGTAGAGGGAAATTAATGAAGGAGGCAATGGCGGAGAGGCAAAGGGAGAGGGAAGGGGAGAAAGTGGAGAGGTAAAGAGGAGGGAGTGGGGAAGAGAGAAAGGGAGTGGGAGAGAGAGGCGGAGAAAGGGGAGAGACAAAGGGGAGGGTGTGGGGAAGAGAGTGAGAGGAAGGAAGGTGGGGTGATATGTGTATAGGAGGAGGAGGAGGATGCAACGGTGAAGAGACACGGGTGGTAGGGGAGGAGGCTGCATTGTTGCAGACGGAGGCAGAGAAGGCGCAAGAGACAGAGGGGAAGTGGGAGGAGGCAGAGCAGGAGGGGCGAGAGGTGGCGGTAGGGGAGGGGGAGGACAGAGAGGCTGGTGGAGTTGTCGACAGTGTAGGAGGAGGGGTAGGAGGAATGGGAGGAGATGTCGAAGGAGGCTATAGGAAAAGAGGAGGAGGGGGAGGTATACGTAGAGGTGGGGGTGGA
>APFE030758200.1:28738-39886 GCA_000404065.3 Pinus taeda | reverse complement strand
AGGAGGGAGGAGGGTGGGGGGAAGCAGAGGAGGAGGAGGAGGGAAAGGTTAAAGGTGAAGGAGGAGGAGGAGGAGGATGGGGTGGAGGCAGAGGCAGAGGCGGAGGAGGGGGAAGGAGGAAGAGTGGATGAAGAAGAACCAAGCATTGGTTCTGCACTCCCATTATGTATTTACACTAGATTTAATTTTCATGTCAGGTCAATTGACATTCGTATTAGAGTCATAATTTATTGATGTCTTTTCCAACATGCATATGATGTGGTGTACTACATTTGTGCATTTCCTTCACCACTTCTGACCCTAGCTCCTTCTAGATCGGAATATAGTTTTTGCCTCTTATCTAATTTAGTTATAATTATTAAGATGTCTATTTCCTCAAATAAAATTGTATGTTCCAAAATATGCATGTTCAATTAATTACACATATTTCTATTAAATATATGAATAATAACTTAGTAATATTTAGTTCCCTACAATAGTGTCTATTTGGAGCATTTTCTTACTAAGGATGAATCAAAAGACCCATCCAAAACCATATCAAAAACAAATTCCATCATTACATATAGATGCACCAATCATCACAATAATAGAATTACATAGTCTCGTACTTCATACCAAGACCTGTCTTCCACAAGTAAAATTTTTCGAATTTGTTTTAGGATGGAACCCACTTAATTAACCATAAATTTATTTATGTCCATTTATATACTTTTATTTGAAATATTACTTGGTGTTGACCATGATCTATGGAAATTGTACTTGTGATTTTATATTTTCTGTTTTCCATTTACCTCATAAACGTTCAACATTTCTTCCCTTAAAATCTCTCATAAGTATCATCTACATTCTAGTTAAGGTATGTCCTTGCATAGCAATCATTGACTCATAATTTTAATTTTAATATGAGTAAAATAATATGGTGATAGTATGGCATAAGAGACCTATTGGTACAAAATTAGATATAGTATTCAACTTTCTTTATTCCCCATTACTCTTTTCAACACTCCCATGTCTATTTATCCTACATGATGACCACATCCCTAGAATTTCTCATCCAAATTTTTAAGCCAATAATCATACACTACAATGTGTTCATTTATCGAGTTCGAATATGAACAAGGTCTATTATTTAAAGTATTTTAAACAATTTTTACCTCATGGCTCATGGTATAGAGTCCTTGTGCCCTCCTCAGAGAATTTAACAACAACTTAAGTTTTGGGGAACAAATAAAGAAATAAAAATTTTACCTTCTACATAATTTACAACACTTAATAATTAGGAAAAATAGAACATTGAACAATTTTCCATTTATACTTATGAAAATTAATTAAAACATGAATTGTTGTTATTTCATGTATTACTCTTAACTCTACCACAAAATGTAGCCAGACCAGATAGTGTATAAAGTGAACAACTGTCACAAAACTTATTGGATGCATCCTATCTCCTAGCTCATTAAAGGAGATCATTCCATAGATGCACATCATCAAACATTACAAACATTCCATTGTGAGTGGAGAAAATTTCATGTCTCCAGATACACAGGATTGTATTGCTAATTTGACCAAAACATTTCACTATTTATTTTTCTTTGGGTGTTTAGATAATTAACTTAATTTTTAATTTACTTCAGTTAGCCTCCTTCCTCAATTCGTTATTTAATTTGGTCGGGCTATTTGTTTCTGAATTCAATGAATTAAAAAAATTCCTCAACAGAACAAATTTCCCAATCTTCCAAACCAAGTACAATAATTTTAACCTAATTAGAAATGGATTTCAGTCAACCTACTTCCTCAATTCATTATTTAAATTTAAATAGGGCCAGCAACGTCTTCGACAATTAACATTAGAAAACCCTCAATCCTCTTCACCAAAACCTAATACAATAATTTTGAAGTAGAGTTTAAAAGAGGGATGGAAAGCTAGCATATGTGGTGATTATGTAATTGCAGATGCTTTTCCTATCTCCCATATGATGCACCAGAATGGCTTGAGGAAAAGATGATTGGTCACCCCTCTCAAATTAATCCATAAATTGCCATTGTTTCTGGTTGTGACTAAGAATGAAGAGAATAGATATGAAATCAAGGAGAATTTGCAATAATTATAGTGAAGTGAGCCAGTATACCTTAAACCATATTTGAAACACCAAACAGAAAAATCATGCAAATTTCCTCATATGAGCAAGCCATCATAAAAGAAGGCTATGGGATAGTCATCATTGTGATCATTGCCAACATTTTCCCTGAGACTCTTATGGAATTTGAGTCTCCACACATGGCTTAGCCTTGCCCATTAGGATGCTGGATTTTCAACAACACCCCTCTCTCCTCTTTCGAGATACAAGTTTTTGCAACAGTGGCCTCAGGGACATTTCTCAGCCTCCCTTACTAAACGACTGCAACACCTTGCGATATCTCCCTCTATGGAAGAAATCAAAGGAAATCTAAAGGAAAATGCATCCAAAATAGTTTTAGCACTGAAGACGATGAAATTTGATACCAATGTGTGGGTAGGAGGAGTATTTATATCGAATAACTGCTAATCAAGCAAACATTGTGTAACCTCCATGCAAGGAGAAATAAAGACAGGAGAAGATAAAATGAGCAAGATTTTCCTAGTGTGACTTGTCTATGTGCAAGTAAGGATAAGTGTTATCCAAATTACATAAGAAGATAAGACAATAACCACACACAACAAGTTGTCATTTGCTTGCTACAAGTCTGATAGCTTCACTCGCTTGCCTACCTGAGGGATAGTTGTCCTCGACCTAAAGAACACCTTGTGTTATTATTACTTTTTCACCCAGAAAGAAACTCATAATTTCATACGACCTTTATAAGTATTAGGATTACCTGAGGTGAATAAGGTTTTTGTTTTCAAGATGGAATGCAATTTTAATGCTTTAAGGTATTAAAGGCATTCTTTATCCTTATTTGAGCAGTGAGCGATAAGAATTCGATAATTGGCCATGGAATGTCCAACCATGTCTATTTTTCTTAGATAAGGTGGATACTCACATTGTTCTCCCCGAAACCAAGAAAGGATAACCATTATCCTACACCAAATTCCTTTCAACGCCTCTAGATGAGCGGATAGGGCCAAAGAAAAGGCATTATTGGGGACCGACAGGGAAACAACAACCCTTAATGGGACTTTATTCAAAAACCTGGTTGGGAAGGTGTCTCTTTAGCTTTAAATCTACCAATAAAATGAACTACTTCCGAAAGCTACCAAAATCAAACATCATCACTCGAAGTAAAATATTATAGGGTCGGTGTAGACACACAATCACTTAACCCAAGATTACTTAAAAGAAAGAAGGTGGAAGTGATTTTATCCATATTGTGATTCTATTACCCAAAAATTGGATTTTGATGTATTTGGAATGTTTTTATTTGTATTTAGTATCAAACGAACCTATGGCTTCATTAATAAACTATTTTGATACTTTATCTTAGTAGCATTATTTGTCTCCATATTTTTTTTCGTGGTCATGATTTATCTCTAGCACTTCTAACTACTTTTGTAACTTTAGAGAATGCCCATTTCCTTTTTAAGAAATAACCCTGAGGATAAGGTTCTCTAAAATTGAGAAGAACTCACTGCGGATAAACAAAAGTGATCCTTTCAAATACATTAACAAGAAGGTTTACAACAACTAGCCATTGATATTCATATCATTTATATGGTAGATTGGGTCCCAACTTCCCTGTTGACAATGCTTAGAAATTAAAACTTGAAATCACCATATTTGCTTCATGCCTATTCGTGGTTCTAGCATTGCACTAGATGTCCAAGGATTTAAACATATGGGCATTCTTAACTTGGTAGGAAATATTCCGAGAATCTAAAATGGCATCACGTGGACATCACATTTCTTGTGGCATGCCTTTCACACTACACTTTTGTAGGGCTTCTCAAGGCTTGAGCCAGTGACCATGAATGCATATTGTACTCATTAAGATAATTGAGGATATTATCTTAAGCATAGAATATAGTTAAGTCATATTAATCGCATTAAGCGTTGATTCACTTTAGGTGATGGCAAGGAAATTCTTTCATGGATGCGTCTTGACAACATTCACTCCCTGCAAACTTATTAAAATTTCCTCTGAAATTTCAGTTTGATTTCAATCATAAATTATGATTTTATACTTATGTCAGGACCATGTATTTGCATAAATATTCAAAGCTACAATTGTTCATTAGCGCAATGTATGGTTCAATTAGTCATACTTTCTTGTTATAAAATATTGAAGTTCATTACAAGTTAGTAGTAGCAGTTATTGGGGTTTTATTTGTAAAAATATCCTATCAATTTTGTAAAATAAATTCCATCGATTGTCTTTAATTTAAGAACATCCCAATTTACCATGATTCTTTTTTCTACTTCTTTTGTAAGAAAAAATTCAATATTTGAGTTATGTAGAGTATTGTAACTTACTCTTTAAATGCTCACATATTTTACTTCTTGGGCATGTTTATCTCTCTAGAGACACTTTAGGTCCCTAATGACTCCTTTGTGTGAACAATATAGTAGGTTCCAATATAATATTCTTATTCTTTCTTGGGAAGAAATAGAGAATAATTTATGATTTTTACGAAACCTTTACATTTTGGAAACTTATTAAATGTACATATATTAATGTCTATAGATTTATGTTATAAGTCTCCTCATTTTAACAATATTATTATGTCTAAAACTAATGAAATTAAAGCATGAGTGTGTAGAGTAAGTTATATGCATACACAAGGAATATGTTGGGCTAGAGTATATTACTATGCACAAGGTGGGGCAAAATCTAGTCATTCGCTCTGCATATGTCTCTCATAGTTGTTTTCTTTTTTTCTTTAGAATAAAGGTGTTATAGGAAGAATGCAAACCATCAAGCTTTTTGAACTTCCTAATTTATGACCTAAAGCTCATTCATATCCTAGAGAGGTGGGTTGTTTCTTAGACCATAATACTTGAACTTAGAGCTGTCATACCATTTGTCACATACCTCCTTGATCCAACATTAAAACCCCATATTTTGTAACTTCACTAAATCTAACTTGGCTTAAATATGTAATACTTGTCATATTCATTCATATATAATCATCCTATAGACAAGGTTAATACCCGCAATTCTACACACGCATACATCACATCGTAATGAAAGGCATCAATCATGATCATTTAAGATCTTATAGTCGAGTTCCGTTCCTCTGAGGATTTAACACAAGGATTAATGGACTCTTTATCATAAATACATTGTAGTTAACTTCTCGATATAACATGTCCATTGGCATATCTTATGCAATACTAACAACAGTGAATAAATAGTTAAGATGACCTTTAGTAGATACAATTCATAGTGCAAAAGACCTAGAATGGATAAGCTGAACCACTAGCTCTATCGTGGCAATCTTAAAACATAATTATTCATCCTACCTAGTTGTTTAATGCATCATTATTAAATTATCTTTCTACACAAACATCACACATGTAGCTATAGACATATGTTGAGAGAATTCGACAATATACAAGGTAAGGAAAAACATACAACAAATCCCATGAAATGGAATTCTATAAGAGAAATTGAAATAATGTCACATGGAAAACCGAGCACCACCACCCAACGTAGAACTGCCTGCTTCCAGTTCACCCCCGAGCTGAGAGTTATTTTCCCATGAGGATTTTTCTCATCAAAGCTTGCCTATTCTCAGGCAAGGCTTTTATGCTTTTCTTAACTTAGCATCTTTCTCCAACTAAGTAGTCTAATGGATATTTATCTCCACATCCATTAATCTCATCTAGATTTGGATCTAGAAGTCTTGTTATGAATATTATTGATTCCCATTCAGCAATGGGATTTGGCAAGAATCTCCTCCCTTGGTGTGTCACTATTCTGAGTGATTAATTATTTCATTTATTTCATAAAGTATTTAATTTTCTTATTACATGTTAGACCTATTTTTTCTCAGCTTCGGTTAGCAAAGTTTTACATAAAAGGGGGGGGGGGGGTGTTACATATATGCAATTTTAAAAAACATAGAAAATACAAATTCAAATAGAAAAACACATAATATATATTTCCAAGTTTTAACAAATCTCCTTATCCTACCTTGGAATTTAGCTGCTAAGCTCCCATTTCGTAAATTTTCTTTATCTTTTCTATATTTAATCGTTAAGATGCAATAATAGCAAGGGTATCTTTAGCTTGCCTGTAGACCATCATTAGTAATTCTATAACAGACTCCACAATCATTCTCAATTTAAGAATAAAGTGGTTCTAGTGTCGTCTTTTAACCTTATTGTTAAGACTTATGTCTGAGATTTCTAGTAAACATGATTTAGTATATGAAGATGGAACTAACCATAACATGCAACCTATAATAGTTTCCTTACCTGCATCAATGATATTAATTAAACTCTACTATCATGATCATCCATCATTATTATAGGTCTTGTTTCCATCATGCATAACGAATTGGTTAATTAAATACAAATTTTAGATCATGCATTATATAGGTAATGTATCTCATACACACACTAGGTATTGTCAGAAACCTGGTGACATTCAAGTCAATTTCATTGGATATCTTACAAACCCATATATTTATAACTAAAAATATGTACCATCAATTCCTTATATTGCAGGCAAGAGCATCTAATTCCATTATGCACAACATAGACCATGGTGAACGCTTGATAATACTAAAGGAGACACTCTCCATAATTGTTCCACATGCATGAACATCTACAAAACACTAAAGCATGCTACTCTTTCTTACCACTGCAAAGATAATCTTAATAATGTCAATATGCATATGAGAGCACACGACAGTGATATGCATTATTGAATCCATCATTTCTATACAAGAGGAAATTAAGAAGTCCATATATCTGAATTGTTGGATTCAACATCCTAATAATTTTATTAGTACACAAATCCACCTAATTCATTCAGACATTCTCACGCTGAGGAAACTTGAGAAACCATCTCATAGAAAAACTGGAACAATAACATAGACTTAATAAATATTATCGTAAGAAAACCGGAATTATCAGCGAGAGAGGATAAGAATCATCATACAAACATGCCACACATCTGACACTAACTAAAACTCTACGTGGAGAGAGGAGCAGCACCACCCAACCATGAATCACCTATGATTCCCGAGAGCCAAAGATCTTGCCAAGGTTCAACTTTCCTCAATTAATCAATGCACTAGATATTTAATACAGTCTTTCATGATTTAGTTACCAATAGTAGTGTTAATACAAAGTCATATTCTGCGGTTAACGTTCTTACCTTCATAAGACAAAAATTCAGGTTTCCAGGATTGAATTCCCTTATGAGATAAGTCAAACTCAAAATGTAGTCTTTAAACGGGAAACATCAATCTAAAGCTTTTCTCGTGATGTTTCTAAAAGCTAAGAAGGCGGAGCTTTGTGGGGAGTGGAATTTTCATGTTGCTTTAGCAGCCGTTTCTTTTATCCATTGTTGGTCTGGCTGAAAAACTAACCGCTTTTCCATACTTTTCTACGAAAATAAAACTAACTGACCGCTTTGCCATACTTTTCTCCTAAAATAAAACTAAAAACCACTGCGTCCACGTCGGCAAGGTTTACATACCAACAAGGTTTAAATATAATTGGTGACATAATGTAATACTTACATTGACGATATTTTACATATTATTATATTTTCAATAATTTTCATAAGCTCTAATCTTCTAGTTGATGTGTTACATATATATAGTTAAAAACAATTATAGACCATGATGAAATAAATGTCAATAATTTGCTAGTTCACAATTAAATTAAAATTTATAGATCTCAATAATTTGTCAATTCACAATTAAATTAACATTTATAAGTAAAGGAAATATCAAAGTAAATTTTAGTTTAGTTTAGATGTTCTTTAATAGTGGTTTAATTTAAGTGTTATTTTAGTGATTAAATCAAATTTATATATCTATAAAAAAAAATATAGAATTATTAAGAATTCACTCCCAATAACATAGCCCAAATCAAAAGGAAAATAGACATGCTTAAAAAGGAAAGGAAAATGAAGCAAATAAAAAAACGATTCATATGCATCACCGTATAAATATTCGGGAGAATTTCACTACAGCTCCAATGTAATCGAAATGGGGCAATGTCGACATAACTTCGCCGCAGATTGGATCTGCTTTTTTCGAGTACTATCATTTAACACGCACATGTAACGCATGTGGTTCCGTGGTCCCCGGTCCCTCCCTGCGTATGTCTCAAAAAAGCTATTTCAGGTTGATCGCCGTCAAAATTGACATCCGACCAACAATTCCGGAGGGCCCAATACCTGGCCAGTTTGAAATGTCGTTTGAAATTCCAATCAAGGATTTCAAATTTCCGAAGTAGTTGTTGCGATGTGGTCCCCGTTCCCTCCCTGTGCATGATGTAACTTCCCTAGACATTGGATCTCCTTTTTTCTATTAAGCACGTCGATTATGTGGTCCCCGCTCCCTCCCTGCGCATAACTAGAAAACCGTCACACAATCAAGTAGTTCATTCCATCACACCACATCCTTATCAAACTTCTGTTTCTTGTTATTCCGACGTGCAGAATGCTTTTCTTGTTATTCCGATGTGCAGAATGGTTTGGAGGTTCCGGTAACTGATTTTAAATTTCCTACAAACGGTAACCGATGAGTGCCTCATTTGTCTATAAAACCACATACAGTTTTAAAGCATTCATTTCATTCCTCTCATATCTTTGGCACTCCAAACTGTAGGTTGGTCGTGTGGATGGATGATCTCTGTATATATTTGTTGTGTGGTTTTATATAGGTGATGTTTACAGTTGCTCAGACGCTATCCGAAAGCTTTGGATGCATGGAGACGAAGCTTTTCTTCAATGGGAGAATCTGTATGATTTCATTCTTGTTATGATAAACTTTTCTCCACTCAGATGTGTTGTTAGGCTATATGTTTTGTGTTTTTTGGTATTTTGTTTCGAAATTTTCGTGTAATGTTAATTGATTTTTGATGTAGCCGCGGTAGCATACTTTCATCCTTGGCGAATTGTGACAAACAGAGTTGGCCCGACCCTCTATCAATCATAACAGGTAAATATAATGCTTATGTGTACCATATCATACTTTCGCTTCTCTATAATAACAATAACAAATATAATGCTTATGTGTACCATATCATATTTTCAGTGTGTTCGCCTGTGTTTCTCACCTTTCTATATTACTTTTATTCCTCAATTTTTCTGTGGTTTCTGTTGCTTTCTGTTGCTATTTCTATGCGTTTATGTTATTCCTAAAATTCTGTGTTGATCGTTGCTTTGTGTTACTATTTCTTTGAACGTTATGTCCGGCTTGAAACCACTGAAATTTCTCTTTCTATGTTAGGAACATGCAGTTTAGAGTGTCAGGGTTATCTATACCAATCTCTTTCTATGTTTTATGTTTTCATTTATATTTTTCTTGAGGTTTGCTGTACAAATCTGAGAATCGCTACGTCCTTGAATATGAGCAACTTACATCCTTCAGTGTATAAACAAGACGTTGTAAACTTACGTCCTTCAGTGTATAAATGGGACGTTGTAAACTTAGGCACCTCTTGTTTTTGTCATCAACTCTTCTTGAGTTCAGATTTTAAGGGCGTCAAAGCCATGGCCAGGAAAAAATGTACTTCTCCGTTCACCTTGCAATATAACAGCCCATTGTTAAAATAAACTGAAAATGTACTTCTCCGTTCACCTTGCAATATAACAGCACATTGTTAAAATAAACTAAAATACATTTCATAGCAACCGTTTAGGATAAAGAAAGAATCGTATTCCCTGAATATGAGTAGCTGACATCCTAGAGAGTATAAATGGGAGGTTGTAAACCCGATATTTCTTTTTTTTACAGACTCTTCTCCAGTCGAGATTTTAAAGGACATATTAAACGCTTTACGCAATAACGATTTGCATATTTTATATAAAAAAGTTAAATTCGTGATGATATATTAGGGATGATATTTTAAAAATGGTGTTTTGTAATATTACAAAGACAATGATAATTGTTTTTAAATATATTATCCTTTATCTCTTATAATATTAATGTGTTTTATTGTTCTATATATTATAGATATTTTATTAAATCAATTATTTTATTCATTATTGAGTATGATAATTATTTTATTCATTATTGAGTATTGATATTTCATTATATTGTATATTCTGTTTTTAAATATTTAGAATTCGAAAACCATTAGGAAATATATTGTTATTAATATTGGGTATATTTATACAAATATTTTAATATTATTTAGAAAAAAATTTAACTAAATAATAATTATGATATAAAATTAAATATATAGTAAAACTATATTCATTTATTTTACAGAGTAGTCTTATAAGTGAACTTTATTTAATGTAATAATATATTGTTTTTTTAACATTATTTTAGTATAATAGTATAATGTGTTGTAGATATTATGAAAGATTTGATGTAGGAAAGGGAGTGAGGGAGGGAAATGGTGGCAGGAAGAGATGAAGCGTAGAAGGGTGGTAGGCAGTGGGAGTGTAAGAGGGAGGGATGGAGTGGGTTGGTACTGGGAAATTAATGAAGGAGGCAATGGGGGAGAGGGAAAGGGAGAAAGGGGAGAGATAAAGGGGAGGGAGTGGGGAAGAGGGAAAGGGAGTGGGAGAGGGAGGAGGAGAAAGGGGACAGACAAAGGGGAGGGAGTGGGGAAGAGAGTGACAAGAAGGAAGGTGGGGTGATATGTGTAGAGGAGGAGGAGGAGGACGATGCAACAGTGAAGAGATGTGGGTGGTAGGGAAGGAGGCTGCATGGTTGTAGACAGAGGGGAAGTGGGAGGAGGCAGAGCAGGAGGGGCAGGAGGTGGTGGCGGGGGAGAGGGAGGACAGAGAAGGTGTGGAGCTTGCTACAGGGTAGGAGGAAGGGGAGGAGATGTTGCAGGAGGCAGTGGGAAAAGAGGAGGAGGGTGAGGCAGACGTAGAGGCGGGGGTGGAGGCAAAGGGGTAGGAGGAGGTGGAGGAGGTGGTGAAGGTGGAGGAGGAGGAAGAGGAGGGAGAGGAGGAGGAGGTAGACGCGGTGGAGGAGGAAGGGTGAGGAGGGAGGGAGTGAGGCAGAGGAGGAGGAAGAGGAGGAGGAGG